>VYXF01010446.1:3110724-3156152 GCA_013397295.1 Polioptila caerulea
GGCGATGGCGGAGCGCTGTGAGGGCGGGACGGGGGGCGCTGGGTGCCAGGCGATGGCGGAGCGCTGTGAGGGCGGGACGGGGGGAGCTGGGTGCCAGGCGATGGCGGAGCGCTGTGAGGGCGGGACGGGGGGAGCTGGGTGCCAGGCGATGGCGGAGCGCTGTGAGCAGCGGCCGCACCGCCCGCCTCGCACGAGCGCTCCCGGCGCCGGCGCCGTTACCGAGCAAGCGGAGTCCGCGATGGCCATGGCGGGGCAGGCACAGCCATGCTGCGAAAAGACGGTCCTCGACAGGACTCCGGAGCTGCCGAACGTGAGTGCCTTGGCGGAACGGGTCCCACCGGTGTCATGGAGCTGCCCTGCCCATTCTGTGCCTTTCTGGGGCGGAGTCTCGCCGCGGGAAGGGGCTGGAAGAGGCGCGGCGTGTGGGAGGGGAAGGCGCATCTCCCTGCGAGCTCCTTCTCTCCCGAAACGAGTGCGGCTCCATCCCACCCCCACCAAAGTAGGGACAATTGCATATTATTACAATGAGTTTCGTTATGCGTTATTTATTTTTTGATTGCATTGTTTAGGCTGGAAAGTTGCGTCCCGCGGGCGACAGGGTTACGAGTTGTCCCGAAGTGTTACCCAGGGTGAGTTGGTTTTGTAGAGGCTCATGCGTTTTTTTCTACATCCCTTCGCTCTTGAAACTGCCATTGATTTCAAAAATGGTTTTTGTCTTACGGAATTATAGAGACTGGCTGGCAGGATTGGAAAACACTTCTGGCAGTTCATTTTAATTCCACATGTTTTACAAAAGTCACCGTGCTTCCTTAGTTGGGACTAAATATAATTGTTTTAGGCAGTTTTTCCCTCTCGTAATGCAATTAGAGTAATTATTGGGAATTATTATTACTTCTGATGGAGATTCTTCTTTACAAGGATACCTGCCAGAATTGTGATTCCCACTGGCCCTTCCCCATGGCCCTGAAGAGTCAGAGGCTACTGAAACACAAAGGAATGCTGTAAATAGCAGGTGTCCCTTCAAATGATAATTTAAAAAATCCCAACAGTGTGGTTAAAATAATTTCCAAAATTGCTTAATTGATGGTGGAATTGCTGTGAAGCAGGTTAAAGGTTTCTTGAATTTATAATTGTAACATTTAATTTTCATCAAGAACATGTGAAGTAGCTGTTACTCAAACTAAAAAAAAAATATGGGAAGCTTTGAAACTTAACAATGCTGGTTTGATAAAATTTAGTCTGGATGATTTTGACCTTATGCTCACAATATCAGCATCTGCAGAAGCATATGCATGTACTACAGCCCTAAAGCATCCTCATATTTTGTTCTTATATCTGGAATGACACAAACGTCTGCAGTACGTTTTCTTTTCATTAACATTTTGTGAATGTCTGGTGTAAACTTGTTTTGGCTCTTCCTTACATACAGCCTGTCACTCCAGCTGTTGTACGAAAGTTTCGAAATACAACAGATCCAGCTCCTGGTGCCAAAATAATATTCTATGGCAGAGCAGATGATCCTGACATTGCAACTCACTTGACACATGGCATAAAGACAAGCTCCAAACTTACTGTAAGAATGTGACTCATTTACTCTTGTTCAAGAAGGAACCTCTTAAAACTGTTCTTAATAAAAGCAACTGATTTCCTCATAGTCAGGGATAAAGGTAGATAGATAGCTGAGTGATTTACACTGCAGCATTTCACAGCTGCTGTGAATTACCCAAGTTCTGAGGTCAAATCATAGGACTTATATAGTGTTATTGAAGCTGGAAAATATTTGAAGTTCAGTGACTGTTATCAGTGAAGTAACTTTCGTAGTGACTACTGAATTACTAATTTCATTTCAAGATTTAAGTTAATGAACAGTCCTCTACACACAAATTTTGCTGCCTGCTTTTTCAGGGTTACAGAGATAAAATCAGTTGAGCTCTTAGAAAAAGAGCTGTTATCTGAGAATGTGTTTACAGTTTGGTGTAATTATTCTGTATGCTTTCTTACCTTTGGCTTGAAACTGATGTTTTTAGCTAAAAAATGATGGTTTGGATATGTCAGAGTATTTTATGTGTATTCTTGAGAAATTATCTTTGTAAACTGTAATCAAACAGCCGAAGAGATCATTGGTAGTTTTATCATACAGTTATTGTTCCTATCTCTAAAGGTAGCCGTTGTCTAGTAAAGTGTATTTTTATGGAGGAAATAAGTCCTGGTATTAGAGGATATTGAATAGGACATTTATTAGGCGTATCCAAAATGAAAGACAGCCAGGTTTTGGTGTCCTTTCTTAGAAGTTTTTTGTTGAATGGGTTGATCTGTACTGGATTAGCCTGTAGTATCTGTTGAAGGCTTTGCATTATTAGTTAAATATTATCTGTAGGAAGAGTTAGAAGCCTGGCCAGTTTACTAAGCATGGCTTTGGATCAATTGTATTTGCTACTACTTTTTTCAATATTTCTTAATATAATATTCGAAGAGTCTAATGATAAATCTTCTCTAGAATCCCCATTACTTTGATGGATAGCCTGAAAAATCAAATCATCTTAGTTTTGGTCACATTATAATTTGACTGCAGTTTCTAATACACGCTAAGAAAAGAAAGACTGCAGTCTGAAAATGTGTATATTAACAAGTGGGAAAACTAGCGTAAAAATAAATATATCTCACAATAAGTATTTTATTTAGCTGGAAATTTAGCATAGCATTGGTTATTCGTGGTGTTCTCTCAAGATACAGTTTTGGTTTGCAACTCAGTGGATGTAATGATGTCAGTGTAACCATGGAAGATCTCATTAGAACACTTAGGAGCAAACTTGTTTGTGTGGGTAGCCATACTGGTGTGTGAATGATCAAAGTTTGTTGGTTTTCCTGCCTCTGCTGTTGTTTGTGATGTCTTCAGGTAGCTTCGTTGATAAGGCCAGTAACTAAAAGTGAATTTCAAGAAAAGATGCAAGACAAGAAAGAAGCAATTTACGCCAGTAATCGTGAAGCACCTTTGGGTAGATCACATGATCAATCTTTGAAGTTACCTGAGGGCTTGGATATAATTAATACTACATTTGGAATAAAAGTCTTCAAAGGTAGGAAAATGTGCTGTTAAAAAATATTTCCTGTAAATACAAGATAATCTGCAATTTAGTACATTGCACATGCTTTATGATTCCAACAACTCCATTTTAAGAGAAGTGTTATTATATAACAGTCACTGAAAGGCCTAAAAATTTTTCAGTTACAATGAAGAAACAACATGTGGTAACTGGCAGGGCTTTTGCAGTCTCTTCCTGACCTGTCTTTATAGATTTCCTGGGTGAACTGTTTAGGTAGCTGTCAACTTACCTTCCTTTTCCCAACAACTCTAATAGGTTCATGGAAGAAACTTCCTTGCCATGTGTATCTTACCTCCATAGACTGGAGGAAATCACATCTGTGATGCCCATATAGCTTTCTTGCAAAAGTTCTGTTCATCTGGGTTTCTGTGATTTTCTCCCTAGTCCCATGTCATTATGTTATTAGATTAAATATAGATTAACTAGAAATGTGGTAAGAAGTATCATCCTTCTACAGTATTAGCAACTTCTCTAACAAGGTATTGTTTACAAATAAGAATGAACTAAACAAGACACCCACCCCCCTTAACTCCCCCAAACATACATTCTTTATTTGTTTCCAGATTTAACAGCTGGAGAGCTTTTAAATCCACCAAAAACCTTTGAGGAAGTGGATAAAGAGGCAAGAGAAGGACATGATATGTACGTTCTGTCACATAAGGATTATTATGTGGGTGAGTTAAAAAGCTGATAAGAAACCACATAAAAAGTTCCTCTACATGTGTTCAGTGCATACTGTATGCTATTTTTTGATATGTAAACTATTAATTTTAACCACTGTATTAATGCAATATGAATTATTTTTAAAACGTTATGTGAAAAAAAAAGGAACTGAGAGAGCGCATCTAGAACTGTCAATCACTTCAGGATGGGCATTTAAAACAGTGTAAGAACTTCATGAAGGAGTTGGAAGCCTGATTTCTTTTGGGTGCTGTTTGGAAAGCAAAATGTTTCCAGGAAACTAGAAATCACAGATGCTCTGGTTGCTTACTGAGTTTGGCATTGTCTATGCTGCTGAAAGTAATCTCAGATTTGAGGTCACGGACTGTGAGCCTAACCCATTCCAGTATTTTCTCCTCTAGTTCCTCTCTTTCATCAGGATCCAAACAGAATTTCAGAGCAGACTTTCTGATGAGGAGCTTAGCATTAAGCTCTGGTTGCAAAGAATTGCAGGTTGCTGCATGGCTCCCTGGAATGCAGGTTCCTCAGCCTACAGCATTCTCCTCGTGAGTCTGTGGGCTGGGCCTGCATTGCATCTGCAGTTGGGGGCTGTACCTGTGTGATGTGGTCTGCTCAGGGATGGCTACCCTTTATTTCACAGGTCTGCACAAGAGTAGAGTGACAAATAGCACTCTAAAATGCAGTACATTTAATGTTTTTTGCAGCCACTTCCATTTTTCCCCGTTCCATGATTTTCACTTAGGCTGAAAATGTAAATTTCATGTGGAGACTGTTACATAAATGTGAAACTATAGTACTTTGTTATCTCCCTGAGAAATTTCACTATAAATAGTATTGGTATAAATTGGCCAAACCTATAACTTAATTTCCCCCCTTCTCTGCCTTTCTTGTCTGTTTTAGTGGAATTCATTATCTGTTTCTGTCTCTTTTGTAATTTCCATCCGCCGGATCATGGAGAGGCAAGTCAGAAACAGCCTGACAATCAAAACCAGTCAACTATGTGTCCCTGCAAGAGTGTAAAAATTCCATGCTGCCATACAGCCATATGAAGCCCTTATTAGAAAACGTGCAGTGAATATCAATATTTTTGAAAGTTCTAATCATCATTCTTTTTAAAAGGTGATTGAAAAGACCTTGAAGGAAAATAATTACAATTTTTTCTGTGACAAAAAGACATAGCAAGAGTACATCTGAAAATGCAGCATGTCAAAGAAACTTTTTGCATTTTTTAAAAACAATAAATCAAGTAGTATACATTTCTGCTCAGGTGTGGATATTAGAAAGCAATGTGTTTGCATGACCCTTACCACTTAGGCTACATGGTTTCATTTATTTTGTTGGGCTTGTCTCTAATCAGACAAAAGATCATCCAACTGAAGCAGTTTTTGCTTTTTATTTTGCCTTTTATCTTCACTTTTGACAATGAGCTTGTTCCTAACTACTCCATAAACAGGGGAAATGAAAATTATTTATCTTTAATTGAATAGGTTTATTAGTTATTTGCCTTTGTTTCTTCATCGTTTTGTCTTAAGAATGAAAATACTGGGTACATTTTTCTTCCTGAGGTGTTTTAGACAGGTTGAAATGCCTTCTTTTTCTGCAGGGGAATCAGTCAATAGGAAGTATAACTCTCACTTCAACAAATCTTTTGTTTATGGAATGGAAACCCCTCACTATGAAGATGGGCGAAATACAGCTGAGACCTTAAATTGGGTCTTGGACCTGGATTCGTAAGTTGCAATGCATTTACTGGTTAATTGATGGGATGAATTATCAGGAAGAGTGGGTCTTCATATTTGAAGAAAATTGTACATCTCACAGTCCTATCCTTAGCTGTATTGAACTAAATAGAAAATGCAAGATGAGATTTTCGTAACATTTTATCCAAATAACTTTTACCATATAACAGCACTTGGCATGCCTTAAGCGTTATGTAAACCCCTTTGATTTTAAGTAGCACGATATTTTGATTACTATGTTGAGAGAAGTTGCTGTTTTCTTTAAATATATAATAATATTTTAAAATATTATTGAAAAACTCTTGAATATTTTTAAACAAATATGTGCAGGAGTTGTTTTCATAATTTGTAGGAAGAGAGTGCCACATCTTGTGTCGACACAAAGTGATGATTTCAAGGAAAAATACCAGCCTCTGGTTGGAAAAGCTCTTGATCCGTAAGTAAGGAATGATACCTTCTGTTATGAATAGACCAAGCACAAAATTAACTCACTTTTGCCGTTTCGCCAATATCTTTTTATGTCTTGGATAAAATAATATAACTGTGCTTAATGCTTCCAGTACAGCACTCATTTTAATTAGGCTGATAAGTACACAAGTTACTAATAAGGGCTGTGCTGTGTCCATGTAGGGAAGTTAGATCTCACTGTTTAAGTGGGCTGTATCTGACAAGCACTCTTTAAGACATTTTTCCCCCTTGTATTTTGCAATTAGGAAGGTTTGAAAGGACTGAAACATCTCACCTAATGTTTTGGGATTTGACCATTTTGCTTACTCTGACACTATTTTTGGTCTTTGTTATGTCATCTGTAATCTCACTTTATTACTTCCTTGGGAAAGGACATGGAACTAAATTGTGTTATTACCTAGCAGCATTTTCCAATCTCTGTTGAATCGTTAGAATGACTGACATTTATGAAGCAATCTGGGACAGCTTTGTAATTTTACAGAACAATGCTTAAGAAGCACCACAGAAGTCATGAGGTACAGTGGGGCCAGGATCCAGGCGTGCTGCAAATCTAAGGGCTCCTGAATGTATCCAAAGGCTGTCTTTGCAGGTGCTCTAGATTCCTGCAAATATATTTCTGAAGGCTCACTAACAGCATTGTTGACTTTGGCAGCAAAAGTTAATTTTAAACTTAAATTAAAGGCTTAAGTTGATCTGGAGAAGTGTTCTCATAAGTACACGTGAGGAGTGAACGCAAATACGAGTCAGTTTCTTCTCTCCCCGTCACTGTATCCCAGCTTACTGTGAGACAGACCTGGAGCATAAGCAACGTGAAGCAGTGTGATCAGTCAGAGTGATCTGCAGTGCAGGCTGAACACCCAGCACTAATAATACAAGGCAGACACAGGCAAACTTAATCTTATTTAGTGTATTTTAGTCCATCCACATCCCATGTGTGATATGAAAATGATAAAAGAAAAATATACATAGTATTTTTTAGATTGTAGTCTTTCCATTTCTGTGTGTGGGTTTTTGTTTGTTTGTTTTGTGCTTTAGAACAAAGCACATTATCTTTTCATTTCCGATGGAGGTTTTTGATTCAGATAAGTGTTTTAATTATATAACTATTTGAAATAAAAATGAGTGTTCCATCTTTTTAAAGTTAAAAAAGGTAACAGTTCTTTAATGTCACAAAGAGAATCTTCTATTTTTGGTAAATAGAATTGAGCCAAGTTTTCTGCATAGATATGGGCTTGGTTGCTGGTTTTGTTAGACACTAAATTGCATGTGGAAAAGCAGATATGTGATTCAATTTTTCCACTTTAGCCAAAAGTAGTTTATTTCAGACATTTCAGTTGGAGATTTTGTCTAAATATTCCTGTTATTTGACTACAAGGACTTTTCTCACACGTTTCTATAATTTTCTTTGGAAAAATGGCATAGAATGTTTTTCCTTTTAATGAGCATGAATGTCCAAAAAGTTAATATTCACATTTGGCTGTATTACACTGCAAACAGTGAATGTCCTAATCAGCTTTGTAAAGGGATGTTTTTCTGGAATGGTAATGTTGAAACAAAGTCCTGATTACCAAATTTCAGGTGAACTATGAGTATCATCTCTATTATATAACCACTTTTTTTTTTTAATAGTAGCTGAGGTTGTATTTTGGGTATAAATAAACTGTTTGACAATTAATTAAAAAATGTTCTTATTGACAGTATAGCAGAAACTATGAATGTTCCTCCAGACCATAGATTTGGATTGATGATCCCTCCAGATGAATATGGTAAGTTTAAGGGCAGAATAAAATGTTATCTTGCTGATGAAACTCTGCTGAAGTAATAACTGCTGGTTGTATATACAGTTTTCCTAAAATTTTAAGGCAAATTACAAAAATTTATTGACAGTAAATTTTTAAAATGAAAATTTGAGTGGATTTGAAGTTGCTGGTGGGAAAAAAATAAATGTCAAAAATAAAGAAGCTTTAGGTTTGGGATTATGATGCTGGTATTTATTTTTCTTTTTCAAAGCCTTTTTATCTGAAAACAGGAAATGGTAGAAAACCCTTATTGACATCAGAGTGACAAATTAAAATGGCTATTTAAATCAATCATGCATCTTCCCTCTCAATGATTTCTCAAGCACTTCTCTAAAAAGAGTAAAAATAACAAGCAATAAATAGGAATAATAAGTTTTTGAAGGTTGCAAGGAGGTAGAAAGCAGAGTAAAAATAAAAAAATCTCTTAATTTTCTTTAGGAAAAAATGTTGAAAGCTAGTCACCTCAAATAGTCAGTGTTGAGATTGATGATGTTCTAACATTATGTATAATAATTAGGGAATACAGTCAATAATTGGGAAGCAAAAAAATGAGGTGGATCAAAGCCATCCAGTTAATCTGGGCCAGAGAAAGCCTGTTCAAAGGGTGCGTAAGCTTTTACACGTTTTACTATGTAGTGTAATAATGTTCGTGCTATGAGGAAGAGCAGAAGGAACTGAACAAAAGAATTCGTAATTAACAAGTAGAAAATCATGCCTGTACTCTGCTGTTGGAGCAGGATTAGGTGGGCTACTCATGTTTGTTACTGAACTCTGAATGAACTTCTTGCACTCCAGAAAGTGACCATGGCATCTTGGGAATTTGGATGTAGATTGTAGCTCAGTTTAAAGTGTTTAAAAATATTAATAAAGTTAGGACACATAGAAAATGGGAACAGTAACATAAAAATAATGCATTGTCTTTCTAGAATCCAGTGATATTTAATTATCCATAATACTAAATTGGCTCTCATAAGTTGCTGGAACGTGACAGACTGGAAGTGGTAGATTAATAATATATGTTCTTTTTTGCTCAATTATCTGGACATTGAGTAACAACTTGTGCTTTCAGAAGCTTTTGGAAGCAGTGGATAGATTTGTGAAGCAACATTATGATGTTCCAAAATTTTGGTATTAGCTGTGTATGAGTAGAGAAATAATGATATGGACCATTTGGTCTTGTAATGAAATGGCTGTATCAGCTGTTCAGCAGTGCTGAAAATCAGCACCTTGAAATGAAATTCTCCTTTTCCTTATGAATGCAAGCTTTTTTTTTTTTAAAAAAAAAAAAATGTCTGTTTACTCTATATGCACAACTAATTGAGGAATTGCTCATTTTTATAGACGTTCATGATCTTCTTCATTTGCGGGTTCCTTGTGAGTTCCTCCGTGGAAAGGACAGAGAAAGAGTTATCTTGATTGCAGTTCGGCAGAGTCTGAAGAAAGCTAACTATGAGAATTTTGATGTGTTACTAGAAGCATTAAGACATTTTGATAAGGTTAGTGCTCAGAAAAGGTATAAATGTAAAGGAATTTGTGTGACACTGGTGTTCCTGTGCTGTAGAGATATGGAGATGAAGAGACACAAGCATAGCAAGGTGAATATGCATGAAGATTATAACTGTGAAGATAATTTCATAGTTATTGTATGTTTCATCTGCTGTGGTATACTATGGAATTAGACACAACAGTATTTGGAGCTTTTCACAGTATTATTTGGAATATCCAGTTTAGAGTGAGCAAGGGACACACAAGTCCAATTTTTGGACTTCAAAATCTGGCATTTCTTTATAAAGGGAAAACAGTGGAAGGGATTGTGTTCATATTTTCTTCCAAGCTGTACTTTTTGACTGAGTTGCCAAGCATCAGAATTTGAGATACTTTCTTTTTTTCGCTCTAGAAAAAAAATTGTAATTGACATTTCATGTGTAACATTAATTGTAATGTATATGGAGTGATTGATGCCTTCCTTTTAAAGGCATCTTGGCTTTTCCTCAACGTTTATGATTAGATTGTTAACTTGTCACAATAGCCTGTCACACCTTTACATTCAAATCACTGTATTATTTAAGTAGAAAATTACTTTTTGACACTTTTCTATTCAAATTTCTAATTTCTAAAATACTTAGGGTTTATTTTTGTACTCAGCAATATTACTCTTCTTTAAATGGTATATCTGGTGCTATTTATATATATATGTATATCTATATGTCTATATATCTATATCTATATATATCTATGTATCTATATCTGGATAAACATGTATGTGTTTCTTTTGGTGAAGTTACTTTATGATGGCTGTTAGAAAATCATAGAATACAACAATTGTTTTATTTTCTTTATAATAGAATGGTGATGGAGTCATACACAAGGACAACCTACGAAGGATCTTTTCTCAGCTGAATGTGGATCTAGATGATGAGCTCCTGGATTCCTTATTTGACTGCTGTGATTTGGATAAGAATGGTCTGATTAATTACCAGGACTTTGCGAACTTTCTGAACTGGAAAGATAAAATAGGTGTTAAAGAATTTGAAGAAAAAATAATTACAAAAGGTAGAAGCCTTACTACTGGGAAATTGTGGGGATGATCTTGTTCTTAGAATAGCTGTTGAAAGGACATTGCTGTTGTAAACTAGGTGCTCCTTTAGAAGGGTAGGATTTAGAGAGTGATTTAACTACCAGCAGAGTCTCAAGTACAGATGTGTTTCAGAATCCTAGAGTTCTGTGTTGCACACTGAGGTTGTTACTGGGAAGTTTCCTTAATAATACAGATCAACAGAAAGTAAAACATCTCCTAGAAGAATTATCAGAAACATAGATGAATTATGTTACCTCCTTTACAGTTCTTCAAGCAAAGTTTTTTGCCTCTTAGTCTATAATAATGTGTTGATAATATATCTTGGCTGTACCTAACTTTTGTATATAGGGAAAAAATTAGATGCCTATCTTCCTAAAGACACAAAGAAAGAGGATGAACCACTGCTGGAACAGGAAGGTCTTGAGTTAAAAGAACCAGGAAGCTCAGAAAAGATGTCAAAACCACTTACAAGCTCAACAGACCGTGTATATACAAACTATCAAACAACATCTTCTCAGTATAACGCTGTAGTAGGTGGTATCCCAACATCCTGTAAGTACAGTGGACTATGCTGCTCAATTCTGAGCATTATTTAAGACAAAATCAGGAACAAAGTTAGAAAGTGTTGCTACAGGTTCTACTAATGTAAAATAGTGAATTAATTTATCTAAGTTTTTTTAAGATTGGGACTTGGAAGTTGGAAGGGATAGTCTATTCAAAACATTGAAATTAGTCTAGATGTCTTTGAGAAATTATACTAGTAATTTTAGAAGAACCATATCTCCTTGGAATCACCTAAAATACTCTTAGCTGGGAATACTAAGTAAGTACTAGTATATTACTGCAAGATTCATTATTTCCACACTTAATGATATAACTGAAGCCAGGATTTCTAAAAATGTAAAAAAAGATAGAAGGAAGAAAATTATGTAACTTGTTATTGAACCTATATCAAGTATCACATTTCTTATTTGTCGTGGTTTCAGTTCAATTTCTTGGCCAAGGTACCAGTTTGTGTAGTGGTTTTGGTTTGCTAATTTGAAATTTCCTAATTAAGAGCAAAGCAGGCTTAAGCTTAAAAGTTATAAAACTTTATTAACTAACACTAAAAGGAAGAAAAAAGAACAAGAAACTTTTAGAACACTCTTCCTCTCTCTCCGTACTTTCTTCCTTTCTCACTGTCAACACACAGAAAACAACACTCAGAATTTTCAGTCAGTTTTCTACTTTTAAAATAGTCTTTCTTCATTAAGGAAAAAAGCATCTCTAATTTGCTATAGAAAATTCTCTCATAAGAAAACAGTTCTCTCATCATTTCAATCTCCATGAATAACAGCCACACAGAAAATACTCATTTATGAAGTTCCTCCCATGTTCACTCTTTTTTACAGCTGTACCTTTGTGCTATATCAATGTATGGGGTTTATTTTTTTTTAAGATAAACTGTCCAAAGCAAAAGTTCTCTGTATTTATCTTTGAGTTCATTTTCTTTCCAAGAAACAGATTCTTTTCTTCTTCTCTCAGAAGCAGAGTCTATCACTTTATCTCTCTGTTCAAACTTCTCATGGAATTAGTTACTTTAACATTAGCTTACTTTAACGCTGCATTCTTTTGCTCAAGCCTACAATTTAAACTTTCCATCTCCCTATACTTTTCTATAATTTAAAGGAAATATCTCAATATATTATAGTCAATCACCATAGCTTACAAGAGATTTTCAGCCTGAAAACAGCTCTCCATACTCCTTGTATCTAGAACTTTACTTTTTCTTGACTGATCTTAATGCTTTTTTGTAGTCTTTTTACCTGTCTTCCCTTTGTCCTTTTCTCTCGTTCAAGAGAAAATGAGACTTAGAAGTCTCTTCTGCACTAAAAGGGTTAACATTTCACCCTGGACCTGCAGAGCCCCCATTAGTCTCAGCTACATAATCTCCCTCAGCCCTGAGACAGTTCCTCGGTGACTTTCGGCTAGCGCTGAAAGAACAGATATAAGCAAGATATCTGCAAGATATCTGCAAGAACAGATATAAGTTTCTTCAGCAGGCACACTGAGAGGTGGCCGGGATCTCATCAGCCAGGCTGGGCTCAGCTGCACCACGCCACAGGCCGATGGCTTTTCCTCCCTCTTCCCGGCAGCCAGGGCCGCGCTGGCCGAACAAAGCGGGCCGGCCCGGCCATCCCCGGCCTGGCTGTACTGGGGGAGGGGGTGGTTTAATTATCTGGCCAGCGCTGCAGCAAGGTAAGGGCCCAGCTCTGCCACCCGTACCCAGAAAGGAAGAGCAAGAAAGCTCTTCCCGCGCTTTCTGTTTTAAAATGTGAGTTCAGGAAGGCGTATCTACCCTTTTCATTGGTTTAATTATGTGTTAATATTACAAAATGTCCAATCAAACCAAACCAAGACATTAGTTCATGCAGAATGTTTTATCCTCTGTGGCGCTATTTATCCATGCTGCCTGTTGATTGATTTTCACAGGTTATCCATTATGTGGTGTTCCAACTATTCGCTCAGATATTCCTGCTCCTCGAATTCGCCGCCTGGCTGACACAACTAATTACGGTGACCAGGGCAATAGTTTTGCAATATTGTTCCCTTCTGTCTTCAGTCAAAAGGGAGTGTATGAAAAAGATCTTTTAAAAAAGAGACCAAAGGCAGAGGTATAGTGAATTTCTTCAGAATATTCTTCCAAGATGATTGTTCTGCTAGCCATGGGGGAAGTCATATTATCAAGTAAATAGGTTGTACCATTCATAGTGCAACATTACCATCTTGCTTTACATCCATTCAGCTATCTGGAAAATAGGTACTCTTCACATTCTAAGTTATTAATTAAGATGGTAGATTTATTGAGATTTATTTTATATTGATTTTATTGAGATCCAACCTATTCAAATTTCTGAGCAAGGTCTCAAGCAACATGGTTTAATAATAAAGTTAGCCCTGCTTAGATTATGTCATTGGATGAATGATCTCCAGAGATCTCTTCCAATCTAAGTTATTCTATGATTCCATGAAATGTCTTAAAAAGCCCCACAAGAAGATTTTTACAGATGTATAAAAATAATTCCTATCACAAAAGGGTGTTTAGTGAAAAATTTTACCAGGAGCGTCTCTCCTCAGACAAACTTGTCAGGTTTTGCTTATAACAAATTCATTAAACCACTTGTAAGTGCCTTCTAAGTGCTCTGCTAAATCACAGTTGTAGGCTCAGATCTACAAAGGATCTGTACAGTGATGGAGGACTTTGGGAGTTACACAGTAATGCTGTGCTGTCTCATAATTCTGAAGACAAAGATGGGACATGAGACTCTAGGGACTTGGAAACTCAATGATTTTTCTGATATGTCTGCAGCCTCTTACCACTCCTTTTTCTCACAGACCAGAGTTTCTCTCACGTAGGTACTAAAACAACTCTGCTGCTTCTTCTTCAGTATTGTTTACCACTTTGTTTTTACATTTTTATACAATTTATAGGGAAAAAAATATTACCTGAAATACAATTTATTGGACAATTGTAATGAAATGTGGAATTCCAGTCAAAAATGAGAAAAGAAGCTGTGGCAACCTCATCCTCTCTACTACTCATTATGTGAAATGTTCAAAAGTCATGTTTGAATGTGGATCTGGGACTTGAATATATATTTCACAGAAAATAGTGTTGCTAGTTAGTGACTGGGGGTAAAAGGTGTGGTGTCATGCTCATCAAATGCCTTGTCAGAATGTTGTGTACATGAGCATTTACCACTTTATAATCTAGCTCTGAAAGCAGGAAATGCATGCATGCAGCAAATAGCTAACAGTAAATGGAATTCATGCTTCATTGAGTGTAAGAAGTCAATTACATCCACCACTTACATCTGTTAGGCACTAGATAGAACTGTTCTTTGAAGTTATAACATGTCCTGAGATGTCATACTCTATTGTAGACTATACCAGCTATATAGAATTCAGTGCAGAACCACCTCTGAGTCTGTTGAAACACCCTATGTTCATGAAATGGGCTGTTTGGGCATTTTATGATTATTGTTCTGGTATGTATCATTAATGTTAAAAAAATGTCATGGTTAATGAAATTATTATATGATTATATGATATTATTATCATTAGATGAAAGCTCAGAGTAATTTAATACTCTTTTTGTATAGTGTGGTAGAAATGAAGGGAAATTCTGACTATGAAATAGTTTCATGAGGTGACTCATCTTGTTGCAAAAGAACAAAATAGTTCTTGGGCTTGCTGTTTTCTTCACTGAAATTCTCTCTGGTTTGTTGAAGAGTATAGAAGTTATGTAATTGAGGAATAGTGTGTAATTTGTATGCAGCATGATCTTGTTCATCATGGGTGAGAGTGAGTTTTATCCTGTCTCACACAATAATCTGTGGTTTGGTCAGTGATGATTTACAGCAGTTGATGAGTCAGGACAGAGCTTTCAACATGGTGAAGCCAAATTATGAGAGCACGTAGTCCTTTATTCTCCATGCCGTGGTGTCCTGTGAAGGAATATTGCTTTTAGATTAGCTTCTGCATTTCACTAGCTTGTTGAAGACACTGGGTCAGATCTGGTTTGTTTCACTCATGAGTAATATGATTGATTTAATTGAAACAACACCTGTGCTTAAGGGAACAAAATTCAGTGCCTTTTTTCCTCCTGCAATTTCAGCTTGGACAAACTCATAGATTATTGGCTAAGGTGAAACTGAAGATTTGCTGTGTGGGGATCAGGTCTAGATCTATACAAGAGACAGTATAACAAGGCTGATTTGACTGTGTTAAAGGTCTTATGTTATCAAAGTATGCATAAATTCTCCATAGCATAAATATAACACCCATGTACACACACATATATGATACAATTGAAGAAGCCAAATGTTTGCTGATACTAACGGAAGCGTAGGATGCATCAATATTCTCCTAAAGTTACCTTCCTCTAATGAGTCAACAGGTCAGTGTAATGAGGCATGCAACAGGAAGCACCCAAGTGAGAAAATATGGGAAAAATCCCTTCTGCTGAATTATTTTGGTGTAAAATTATAGCAAGGCTCAAAGTTGATGTGAGCCATTTCATTTTAGTCACTTCACCCACTTATCTATACCACTTAAAAGCCTTATGTATAGTACTCCTGCTGTGAAATGCAGATAATAGTATAATCTGATTTATATTGGTAACTGCACACAGCAAAAATAGAGTGGCTAAACAGAGCTTACTTAGGGCTTTTAAAAAACATTTACTTTTCCCTGAGTCTTCTGTATTTGATTTTTTCCCAGTGTTGAAGTAGTGCACCAACATTACTGTATTAATTACAGACAATTTTGTACAGCTTTCATTACAATGAGATTCAGATTTAATTAAATAGGAACTTCTTTTGTTAAGGATGCAGGATGTGGTCTGTAGTTTAAGAGTGGGAGAATATTCTTTAGCAGATAGAGATTACTAAATATGTAAAAGCCAGACACTGTATAGTTTAACAAAATGCTGACTAGAATTACATGAATTGTATTATTTTGTATTATTTTTGTAGATTAAACAAATTCTCCACAATATGGGCATGAATGCTGCAGATGAGAGGTTTGAAGAAATATGGAAGCAAGTGTGTACAAAACATGAGATAAAAGAGCTTTGTGATTGTGAAGAAAGTATGTGGAATATACTGAATAAGATACATGAATCAGGCATAAAATTCTAGTCTCTGATTCTAGTCTCTGGGCGTTGCTTTTATTTCACACTAGTCATAATTCTGACAATGAATAAATAATAATAAATACTTATATGTGTATTGTCTTTCTGAGAAGTGGGATCATCACATATATATGAATCATTGCAGTTGGTAGGAAATGGTATCCATGCTTATAAATGTAATACAAATATTTATCTCACATTCCATTTTGCATTTTTAATTTTTTTTTTCTCTTATAAAGGGAAAAACACTTTTGAAAGTACCAAAGATAAATGTTTCAGATATTTAAGGCCTCTCAAAGATTATTATCATATTATGGCATTTTCCCTTTCTTCTCATGTTCCATAATTTTTGTCAAGAGATCTGGTTGTGGTGAAGTATTTGAGATGTTTGAAAGTTCATGTGAGAAAATGCTTTACAGTAAACTAGTAAGGAAGATACATAGCAATAGGTGTGATATCTAAAGTGTTATCATGAAATAGACTCCATAAAAACCTCTAGGTTAAGAAGCGCCAGAAATGAATGTCCAGTTTGTGGCAGAGGGCTCCTGTTCTTTATGCAAGCTTATGACTATTACTTATGTAGTGTTCAGCTTTCACAATGAAGAAAAAAGAATGGATATTGAGAGGTGTTTATGCAATAAACATAAAAGTGCAGACTGAGTAGAGAGAGAAGTTTGTGAGGGCTTTCAGAGAGCCAGCTGTTCATTTGTGACCTATGTGGTTTCTTGGGAAGAGGAAATGGAAAACAGTTAAAGATTATTATGCAAATCTCAATGAATATACATAAATTCCAATAAGAATAAACTATGGAAAGAGAATAATACGAAAACCTGCAGTTGCAAGTTGGAATGTTCACTCTTCTACTATAGTACTTCGGTGTGAAACAGATGGAAATTGTTCACTATTAACAGTGAGAAATATTACTTCTAGACTTTCAAATTCAAAAGAAAGATCCCTGCCCAATGTAATCCTAACATACAGGATACAAGGATGTTACTTTGTCACCTATTGCTGCTTTCAATACCTTAATAAGATTTGGAGAACGTTGCTGGCCAAAAGTGTTACTGAGTTTCACAATGAAGGTAAAGGTTCTGTTATGTTAAGTACTGGAAGTGCACTTGTAATGCCATCTTAAAATTTTACTATAAGCTTCTTCTCTCATGTTTGTTAAGATTCCTTTTTTGCCTATGTTGTAGGAGCTGGTCATTTACATGTAACTAGCTTTTTACACAAAATCTGCAAACCAGACTCTTTTATACATTATTTCTGTAGCATTAGCAGTGGCTGTCTTACATCAAGTAGAAAGAATTTGCTTTCTGGTATCTCCAAGGAGCAGGTGGTAGAAATGCTGCTTGATGAAGGCAACTTCTTTCCTGCTGTGAATCAATGTTCGGCACTGTTGCTGCCTTGCCTCCCCATCCTTCTGGAACTCTCTGCATGCACTCAGAAGCATGCAGGAAGCAGATTGACTGTCCCAAGTGGAATCATGACAGAAAGGTAAATGTACAACTGATTACAATTGAATTTATTGTGTTAGAATTTTACCACCTTGAATGAAATCCTCTAAAACTTCTTTTCTGCTCATAATTATGTTGGAGGGAAGAATCCTTTACCTTTGTTGCAGTGAACTTTCGAAAGCATCGGAGAGAATTGTTTTAGAAAAAATAAAATATTTTTCCTCTTCAATAGAAGATTTTAGATGAAATATTCAAGCTCACATCAAGGGAAAGTTAAAAAAAAAAACAAACCAACTTACTGGATCTGTGTGTGTGTGTGTATATATGTATATGTATGTGTATAGATATGAGATCGGCTTGAAATTCTGTGAACCTTTTTTTTTTTATCTACCAGAAAGATACTCATTTGCACTCCTCTACTATCAGTAGAATCTTTTCCTTTATCATTGCTAAATAAGTTCTGAATAAAAAAGACTCATAAATCATGGTTTAGTTTTTTGTGAGTATATTTGTAACCACAAACTAAAGATTTTCTTTCAGGTTTGGGTTTGAAATTGCCCCTCTGAATGTTTAAAAGATAAATTATCGTAAATTCTTCTCATAGGTGCTTGTTTTTTATCGTGATACGCATTAGGAGCCCCTGAAAGATTTAATCACCATGACACAGACAGCGACTTCTCAGGAGTTCCCAAATTCTTTTGGTTCTTTTTGTTAAACACTGTGTACACAGAGCTTTGGGGCAGATTTTTGTGTTTCATGTCTGTTTGACTTACCAATATGTGAATTCAATGACATGTTTTTAGGCTCTAAAGCTGCAAGTTGTGTTCTGTAATTTTTGTGGTTCCCTCGATATATTCCAAACGGCAGAAAATATAAGGTTTGCTTCCTTCTATATTTCAGTGTGGTTCTAGGTATGGAGCTGATGTAATCAGGACAGTACACTAGCTTGCACTAATCCAGGAGCTGTATCCAAGGTAAAGTTTTTGAGAAGAGATGTGAAAACAACTCCAAAGTCATGTGTTCTAAGAGTAAATGTATAAATTCAGTGCTTGAGGCAATTTATGCTGTCAACAGTTAAATTAAAAAATTGCATGTTAACTGAGTCTGTGGACAAAGGTAATAAGCAGCAAATCGTAGCAAGAGTAAATATTTTGTTAAAAATTGGTGAGTTCTAGACATTTTATGTCAAATTTTCTTAACAGAATTTTCATAAATATAGACACTAGATAAAAGACAGCACATTTAGATACGTGTACATTATTTCTCCATTAATCTCCATTTTAGTGTGATGAGTATTCCAAAGAATAATGTATTTAATAATGATGCATTTTTAATTGGTTCTGTCAAATGATCAAAGTTAATTTTAGGGCAGATGTATTGGTTTCCAGGAGCAGAGCAGAGAGCTCTTCCTATATACAGAGATAGAGGCTAATGTTTGCTACTCCCCAAAAGCCATGACAAGGAAACTGACTTTCAATACCTAAAGACACCTGTAAATGATAAGGTTGAAGATTTGAATTTGCAAAATTACTTTTCATTCATTTGGTATTTCTGTCTCTTTATCTTTAGAATGTGAATGTTAGCATATATAAGAATGAATATGAATGGACACAGCTAGTATGACTTATTTGGCAGTGACTTCTGCTAAGTAAGGCAGATGTTGGACTAGATTATTCTGTTATTATTACTGTTATTATTTCAGTTCTCGAATGAAAGAAAAAAATCTGTGCAATGACTTTTGTTTGAGCTGCTGGAAGATCCAACCCACTGTCTTCCATAGAAATGTATGTACAAATAAATGTAGGCCTTTCCTTGATATTAATACTAGATAACATTATTGTATCTGTCTTAAAAAAGATTTAGTATTTTTGTTCTGTACATCAAAAACTACTGGTTTTCAAAGATTTATTTCATCAAGTAAATTTCCTGGTCCTTGAATTCATTCCTTGAATGAATGGCCAGTTTTGTTTGTTTATTTGATTTGGTTTCTAAACTGGTATATAGGGCACCTTTTGTGCTAAATAGAATGCTAATAATCTTTTATACTAAGAAGAGAACTTCAAATGTATATCTGAGCAAAAAAGGTACTGGGGAGAAGTGCCTAGAAAGATGATTAAAGTCTTTGTGTTGCCAACAGATAGGAGCAGGTATGATGTTTTTGGAATGACTTACACAGCCTAAGCAGTTGATGTTTGCCATAGTCTAGTTGAGGTGTTAGGGCACCTCTAGTTGAGGTGTCAGGGTTTGGATCGATGATCTTGGAAGTCCCTCCAACCTAGTCATTCTGTGATTAGGGTGCATTTCTTTGGACAGTAGTTATTTGCATTTGTCTGTCACAGCACCATCTGCCCATCACCTTGCTGGGTGGCCAGAGAGCTTTTCTAGCAGTTAGGTACAGGTTTAGGCATGCCAGAGAAACACTAAATGCAACCATGGTTGAGTAGTTCTAATAGGATCTATATTTCTTTCCCACTCTTTAATACCCTACTAATTTTGAAGATTCCAGCATAGATTATGCAAACCTGTAGGAAAGATTTTGGAATCTTTGATCAGGACTAATCTACAAGGGGAAGGGTAGTTAAGGTTGCCACTATGCTCTGATTTCTTAAGACAAGTGCTTGCTGATTTCTGCCAAATGTGTGTGGCTTCTCTGAGGCCTGGAGGATGCAGAGAACTTGCGCATCCTGGGTCTACATTCTTACTTCCAAATGTAGAAATTTATGTTCCTGGGGACACAGGTATGTGCAGCTGTGTTCTGAGATTATACCCTAAGAGATGAAGTGTTAAATTCTGTAATAAAACTAAAAAGTAGATCTGCTGTACTCTGCATGTTTTCAAAGCTCACTTCTCATTCCAGGGCCTAGATGTAGATGAAAATGGCAAAACTAAGACTTAATATGAAAGCAAAGAGGACCTGAGTGCCACTGACAGGTTTTAGTTGTGACTTTTGTGAAGGCTCTCTTCCTCTAGTAATAAGGATCATATGTCCCGTATCCTAAAAAAAAATCCTGTATGTGGTGTATATTCACTAGATAAGGTTCTGCCACACAATCAGATCAAAAGTAGACAGAGGAGCTTAAGAACATGTGCTTCTAGAAATAGCTTTCCTATAAGCCTTGATATTTTCTGCAGATTCTAGAAACTGTCAAGCATTTCTTTAAATCTGGAGTGCAACAAAGGACTGAAATAAGAGCAAAGAGTTTTCAGATGGTACCAGTGTATCACAGGGTGATTTTTTTTTTTTTGCATTAGTTTTCAACATGTTTTAAATGTTTTACAGTCATACACAATACCGTATGACTTTACTAAAAGTGTGATCCCCAGTGCATGATGAAATTTAGAGCTTTTTGCTTGTGAGCAATGAATATAACATAAGAATGTAATGAATATCTGCACAGGGCAGCCCAGGGGTTCTATCTAGCCCAGTGTGCCCACTGACAGTGGTCAAAAACGTGTTTATGGGGAAGTAGCCCATCAGGGCAAATGTTTCCGTGTTTGTTCCAAGCAGTCTCACAGTGCTCCAACTACTTGAGCCTCAAGTGATTGAAAGGAAGGAAGAACTTTTCTGAGAAGCATTCTTTACATTCAATTCATATCTTAAACACATTTCTCTTAATGAACTTCCCCAGTGCACCCTTGAAACCTTGGGATGCTCTAGCTTCTGCAACATCTTTTGTCATGGATTTCCATAGCCTTAGCAGTACATTGAACAGAAAACCTAGCTCCTTCACTTATTTTAAACCTCCTGTATAAGGTCTTAATATGATATAAGATGATCAGTCTATTTGAAGAAGCAACAAACAAATCAATTTCCAAATTGATCTGTACCAACATTTATAGACCTTTGTCACAGCCTTCTTAAGTCCTGGCTGGGGACTGCTCTTACCTGTTGCCTGCATAGAAATTATTCCCAAGTGTACTTTTTCTGAGATGTTTCTGAGTACCGTGAACAAGGATTTAAATGTGCCAGACAGGAGCTTTCTCTGCACTGCCAGTTGATTTCCCTCAGTAACATTATTAGGAATAACTACTGTATAGCAAACATGGAAGCAGGGACAGTTTCAAAGGTGTGCAATGATTTTGCACTGAGTCAGAAGTCATTGCTGAGGACAACTACCATGTAATATATTGTATGCTTACTGTCAACATAGTTCCACATGACCTGTTTTGCTCTTACGTACTAAGTCAAGTGGATTTGATTCCAGATTGTGTGTTGCTTGGAGAACAGAATTTGGTTCACTTTATAACCTGGACAGTCTATATGTTTTCTTTCATAAAATGCTTTGGAGGAGTAGGATGGAGGACAAAGCCTAAAATTAAATGGCTTTGCTTTAATAAATGCTCTGTTGTCCAGTTGCAGCAGGAATGTAGACTAGTGCTATCTGTATTTCTTGGTCTTATTCCAGTGGATTTGTATCAATAACAAAATATCACTTGTACAATGTTTCGCTCAAAGGACAGTCCTCCCGAAAGCCAAATGTAAATACATTCCAGACTTCTGATCTTTCAATAAAAATGTCTTTTGAAGCCCTTATTTTCATCAACTTTAGAATGGAAAATATTACAAAGAATTTCTGAGGGGAAAAAACAAGCTGGTGATTAATTACCTCATTTGAACTGGGCTTAAATTGCAGTGAAAATAGTAACATGATGAATAGGGATGTAGGATTGGAGGGGTTTTTGTTTGGTTTGTTTTGGTTTTGTTTTTTTTTTTTTCAAGTCTTCTTTTGTTTTTATTCTACAGGTGGGGACAGACTATAAAGACTCATATTACCTTTTTTTTTGAGAAGTGCTAAATGCATTTGTAGCTGTGCAGCCGCCTCCTGAAGACAGTAGGCAACTGTCTCTGTGTACATGCAGGCATATAATTGTCTGTCACAGACCTGTTTTTTTTTTCTAATTTAATCACACAGGTGGCTAAGTCAAGCCTTGTTAAACCACCAGTAAACCCTTATTAAACCACCATCAGCAATGTTTAATCCGTCCTTGCTTAAGAGTACACAGTTCACCTCTCAAGTTGCTTTGACATGAAACTTAATGCCAGTAACAGAGATAAGATTGAGGCCAAAAGCTTAGATATCATGCCAAGTATTTATTGTTTGAATAATAGCTGTTGTTCTTAAAATTGTGTTTGTTTAGGTTGGGTTTGTTGTTGTTTTGTTATTTTGTGTTGCTGGAAACAATAAGTCAGTAGCCTGAGTATGTTGTTACAGAAAGTGCTGGTACTTTGTTACTGACTCATTTTTTGCTTCATTTCCCACCATTTATTGTGTTTGTCAGCTTTTCTGTTCAGACAATTTACTTTGGGCTTGTAGGATTGACATAGCTGGAACACACAGCCTAATAGTGTTTGCAGGTGGTCAGAGATGTGCTAACAATGTTCCAGTGTCATGATTACTGGTCTTGTTATTTGAGAACAAAAAGAACAGAGAGATTACTCAATAAAATTCTGCATAACAAACATTTGTTCCTAAAACTAGGCATGGTTCTGATGAGTGATGAATGCTTCCCTTCCCACTGCTGCTTCACAGGAGAATTAGGGAAGCAGATTGCTATCCTGGAAAGAGCTTTGTGTGAATTGAAGATTTTCTGGCCCTGGGGCATGAAAGATGCCAAGTGTGATGTCCAATTCTCCCTCTGGTAACAGTTAACAGAATTGGTGGGGAAAACTGACTCTGTTTGGAATGAAAGGAAAAGAAATTAATGTTTTGTATTCTGGTACCCAGTTTTTGTGGGGTATTTCCTTCTTAAATGCAAAACCAAACCAACCAAATAAAAAAAGAATGTAGAGGAAAAGTATGTCTCCTTTTAAATTTTGTTCCACTGAACAAGTAGCAAAAAGCTACAAAAAGAAAAAGAAAAAAAAAAAAAAGAGGAAAATATTGGGAAATTGGAAATGAATAACATATGAAAAGGCACGTTTTTCTTTTCAAGAAAGATGTGCATCAAAAGGAGTTTGCTTGGTATTCTTTGATAAGAGGAACAAAAGTATGAAAAGACTTTTCAGTGAACTCCATCCATTTCTGCCAAAGAGCCTACATGGAAGAAAGCTGTGATTCCCTAAAGGGAAATTCCTGAAAGGACATTGAACCTTTCTTGAAATATAGCAAGGGGTTTGAGAGAAAAACATATTGTAGCTGTCTGTAGAGTGGTAGTTGTTCGACAGTATTAAAACATGTTTTGAAACATCTAGAGAAATGTCATGTATTGGATTGTATGAAAACAGTGTGCCAGTACAGTGTGTGTGCCTGATTCTTTATTTTGAATGACTGTATAAATATAATAATTAATCACCATTCTTCCCTAAGTTGTTAGTCATGCAAGTATGGTAAGTCATAGAAGTATGGTATTTTATTACTCCCTGTAATTTCCTTGGAAACTGTAGGAATATTGATAATTATCACTTTATTGAATGATTCCTGTTGGGGTGATGTAGAAAATACGCTTGCCTAAATATTTTGTAGTGTTTCATACAAGTGGGAGGATATATTGTATCACTTCAAATCCATTTTCCTGTCAGAACTGAGAGCTGTAACCACTGCATTTCTGACAAGCAACCCGTTTGTTTGAATTTCTAGATGTCATTCACATCTTTAATTCCAGGATTCCAAGTTAGTAATGATATTCTGGAATGGTGAGTCATGCAAAATGGTTTTACCCAGAATTTAAGAATATATTTCATTTTAAACATAAATATTATGGTAATTTTGTATTTGTGA
The DNA here is from genome assembly GCA_013397295.1 of Polioptila caerulea. Lineage (NCBI taxonomy): Eukaryota > Metazoa > Chordata > Aves > Passeriformes > Certhiidae > Polioptila > Polioptila caerulea. Next base: position 3,134,944 of record VYXF01010446.1, read on the forward strand.
GATAGGATCATCCGTGATATTAAACACAAGATCCCTCTGTCTTTCTCCTTAACTGCAGGCAATCTATTGAAGCACCGACTTTTCTAAAGGTTCCTTCACCTTAAACAGACGGAAAGATGTGCAGTTACTTGGCACTTGAGTTATTCAGGTATTTTTCTCATCATTTAAAGACTAAGAGGAGATTTAGAATATCTTTAAATTAAGCTCATGAGCTCAGTGGACGTTTGGGGCTGTTCAGCGTGGAGAGGACTCCATAGAGACCTTAGATCAGCCCCCCAGTACTTAAAGGGAGCCTACAAGAGCTGGAGAGGGACTTTTTACAAGTGCATGGGATAAAAGGACAAGGGATGGAGGCTATGAACTGAAAGAGGGCAGGTTTAGATCAGATATTGGGAGGAAATTCTTTACTATGAGTGTGTTGAGGCACTGGAACAGGTTGCCCAGCGAGGCCAGGCTGGATGAGATTTTGAACAACCTGCTCTAGTGGAAAGTGTCCCTGCCCATGGCAGGGGGGTTGGAACTGGATGGCCTTTAAGGTCCCTTCCAAGCCAAACCATGTTTTTATGATGTTTCCAGACTCAGCACCTGATTTACCTTCCTCAGTCCCTTATTTGTGCCTTCCATTTCCATTTCCATGTACACTATATTATCATGCAGAAGAGAGTCTTTTTCCTTAAAATTATTTGTAAGTTTGATCTAGGACATAATTTAGAAAAAAACCCAAACAAACCAACCTTATCTTGTAGCACGATGCTGCCTCAGCGTGTGCTCTTGGTGATTCATGCGATTTAAAGCTCTTTACGTGTCGGTGGCCGTGAAAAGGGCGGCGGGAAGCCCTTGTCCTTGCGGGATGCCTTTGCGGCGGCTGAGCTCGGCGGCGGCCGCGCCAGCGGCAGGCGGCGCTCCAGGATTTCCAGAGGCGCGGCCGCGGAGCGCGGGTGCCGCGGGCGGCCGGGGCCGCGGGCCGGCGGAAGGGATGGCCGGACACTGCGCTCCCCAAAGCCAACACCGTCAGACGGTGTCTCCCTCTTCTGTCGGAGCCCGCAGTAAATGTCGCTCCTTCCTCCGCACTGAATTGTGAGCGGGTGGGACACTCAGTAATTTGGGGATGTTTAATGCTGTGTGTTCGCTCGGGGCTAACGTCCCCGGGGAGAAAAGTGATGCAATAGTACTGGAGAATTGTGATGTGTAAATAAATACCTTATGGTACTTCCTCCCCTGCATGTAAGTAATCATGGTGTTTTTTGTGGTATATGTATGACTGGGTTTCAACATGCAGGTAGAAGATTTTCAGTCAAGTCCAACAAGTATTAAACTAACACACAAATGTCCAGAATATTTCTGTCTGTTAGGGTTGGCATAGCTACTCTCTGCAGCAGACTTTGTTCATAGCTCAGAGACCTTCAGGAAACATCACATTTTGTCATTGATGCAAGCAACAATGCAAGTTATATAAAAATCTGCATATACCTACTTTAATATTTGTCTATGAAATATATAAGTTATGTGAAAAGTAATTATTCCTTTAATGGTAAGATTTTGATTTGACATATATAGCAGCCAGTGAATGGCAATTAAATATTCCTCAAAAGTAACTGCTGGTTTTATGGTGGTATTGCAATAACAATTTATAATAACCTATTATAATTTATAATAACCTAATTACTATGGAAAAAGATTTATTAGTGAGTATTTGTATTAGGGAAATACTTATGTCTTCAGTGTTGATTTACCAGGTTTGATTAATTGTGGTTTCTTCTTTTTGTTTTGTTTTGTTGTTATTTGTTAAGCATTGATAATGTAAAATACTCTTGGACTGAAATGATGGAAAAAGTGCTTTGAAAAATTGCTATTTCTATTTTATTATTGATGTGACTGGTAACAAACATATTTTGAATTAAGCATTTGGCTATGTAATGCTACACATGGTGTTTTTGGAAGTGAATAATTCACTCTGTTGCTTGAACATACGTTGGTAATGTGGTTTTTTTTTTTTTTTTTGATTCTTTTATTTTCTCAATGCTAAGCTTACTTCATGGTAAAATATACTCCAATTCACACAGTAATAGGTTCACTCTAAACACCTGGCCCCAGGAACTGTAGCAGAGCATGGGATCAGAACTGGGCAATGTCACATTTCCAGCTCTTGAAATTGAACTATATTAAAACCTATCAGTCTTTCTCTGTAGAAAGCAAAATGAAACCAAAACAAATTGAGCTGAAAATCAATGAAATTGTTCCTGTATTAAACAAATCTTGAGAGTGTACAATTTTTTTTTCTCTTAAATCCTCATCTCGCACTCCTTTTTCCAACAAACACCTAGACTCTAAGCCAAAAGATATCTTTCTGTAAGGTTATAGAGAGATGGGAGAAGAAAATCCATCTGATTTAACCGGACTTTTTTTTAAAAAAAGGGTTTTTTAAAATACTGGAGGTTTAACCTGCTTTCAGTTTTTTTTTTCCTGGGACCACTTGAATTACTTTTAAGAGGTCGGGCATTTGAAATTATAGGCTGCTAATATTTTCTAAATCTAAAAGCCATTAAAATTCCTCACAGAGTAACTCAAAGGCAGGAGACATTACAAGCAAAACAATACGTCTTAATATTACTTCATCCATAATCTTCCAGTGATTCATACTCTAACTTTGTTAAATGGATCCTGAATTTAACTGCTGCTTTTAAAGAAATGAATAGAAAGCAATAACAAAATTGATTATGACACTTCCATCTAATGACAGAGGAATTGAACCAACATCTCAATTCTCTACTTGTGCATCACATTTCCTGATTAATGTAGAGAAAAAATCAAGACCTAGTCCTGATGTTGTCAGGTTGCCTGATATTTTCATTTTTTTTCTTAAAGGTTGGTGAAAATTCTAAAGTTTCAGCTGAAAGAGCAAACACAGCTGTACGTGTATTTGGACTGAGTTTGAATTTACCCTTAGGGTTGAAAGGGAATCATGCTTTGCTTGCAAAAGCATATCCTCTCCAGTGCCATCCAACAAAGCTAAACACTGCCAGCAAAACATTGTGGCCCTTGCAAAGAAGTGTCCGTGTTAGCAGGAGCTCTTGCCGCCGGCAGAGCTGCAGAAAGTGATGATAGTGACACACAAGTTGCTGACAGGCTGACACTGTGTATTAGTCTGTGGACAAATGGTTCATGGTCAGACCACTGTACAAGTCACTCGAGCCACGTTTCATCCTTTGTTCCATCTGTGGGCTTGTACCTGGAATCAAAGTTATTTAATTAAGGGCTTTTTACCTGTCCGCTGTTTTCTTAGGGTTGTTGAAAATTCAGATGCTTTCCTAAGTATAACTGATTATGTTAAATGGAAACTATTATCTTGGAACTAGCAAAACGATGCCTTTCACTAATTTTTGCTTTTGAGTATTTGCTGTCAAGGCTGTCTGTCATCTTTGACCATAATCTTAGACTCCCAAACTGATGCTAAATTTTAGTTCTCCCCTTTTTCTGTAAACTCATAATTCTTGACTTCTATCCCAAAGCTCCTGCTATGGTCTCAGGATGAAGACTTGTCTTTACAAGTCTTCCCTCTCAAACTAGTCTTGTAATTTCACTTTGTTTTCTCTCCTGGAAGCACAAATTTACCAACTTATTAAGGACTTTTTTTTCTTCCTTCCTTGAGCCTGTCTTGCATCAGAGTCCTTTATATGGTCCTCGGAAAATATTCTAAAACCTCTCTTCCCTAATTACTATTGCTTTTGGACAAAACATGAAGATGAATAAAATATGTGAAATTTTTTAGCTTAAACTGGTTAATTATAATGAAGTAATTAAGTAGTTGAGCTCATGCTTTTGTAGAGATTGCTGGAGTGACCAATGCCTCTCTGTCTTGAGGGTGAACTGTAGTACGTATGAGACCCTCATTGATCTTCCTTTGTGAAAAATGTGTCTGCTTTGTCTAATACTTAAATGTATATTTTGTATGTGATTGACAGACGACAGAAAGTGAATAAGCCAGGCATCTGTGCCCGCCCAAGAAAATTCGGGAGAAAATTATTAATTTTCAAAATAATTTGTGTTAGTTTTCCTAAAGAGAAAAAATGTCAAAACCATAAAGAAACCTCAGAAGCTCAGTGAAAGCTACTGAATTTCTTGGTTGTTTGTTTCATCTCCATTGAAATGCTTTCAAGCAACATTTGTTATTGAGATCTCTGCATGTCACTTCCTTTAGGTTTTAACTACCCAGGCACATCAAGCAGCACCAACAGATGCAATGAACTAAGGCTGGTATTAATTCACAGGTGTAAATATTGTAAATGTTGAGACTAATAAGATGCTATTTGTGTTTTAATTTCTTTAATATTTCTGTTTTAATTTCTTTAATATTCATTGTGTTTTACATGTGGCTGCTACAATGCTTTTTTATTTATTATTTTCCAATCAACCCTTTCTAATTTTCTTTTAGAAATCCACAGTAAATAAACTTATGGGCTAGCTGCAATACTTAATGCTATGTCCAGTCACCTCTTTTTTCATGATATTCACTTTATTTGCTTTCACTGTTCTTCAGAACAACATACTTGAATTCAAATACGACACGTGTTTGTGCTTCATTTACTCATTCACCAAATCCCTAGATACATTCAAATTGTCAGAAAGTCTGCTATATGATTTCTGTACTCTTAAAGAAAAGACAAATGTGATCTTTGTATATCTTTGTAATTTTAAATGAGAAACAAAGCTGTATTTCTGTACTTATGTCATTGCTTTAAAGACTGAAGAAAAATAGGTTTATTGATCTATGTGTCTAGGCTTGATGTATGTCTAAGAGTTGAAAAAATCTTTAAAGTAAATGGAGGAGTTTTACTACATCATATATACAAAGGTATTGTGGGTTCATGTTCTAGTCACTCAAACTTCATAAATATGGAATTTCAGAACAAAAATTAAATATAGAGAAATTAGTACTTTTCAGCCTGGTTAATTGAAATTATGGCACACTTCTGCTGTTTTATGCCAATCTTATTGAGCCTTCACTAAGCCCTCATATTCCCCTACAATCTGTTTTATTCCTTGTGCCAGGTATGTATGCTTTAATTGCACTGGGATGGTGTTTTAGTTTGAATAGCCTGCCCTCAGCCTGAAAGGGAACATGGTAACGTCTTTCTTATGGGAAGAGTCACAGCTGCTTGTATTAAATGTAAATAACACTCAGGTGAGAAGATGAAAACAAGAACAAGAAGGTTTTTTATCCCCACAGCCTCTTGTTTCTCCTCAAGTATGTGGCTGGGATCTTATTCAGCTGGTGTTGCTTTTATCTCCTGGTCTTGTTCATGGTGGGAAAAGAGAGGAGAGTTTCTCCTCTCTGTAGTATGGCAGAACTAGGCTTGTGCTTTCTCTTGGTCTGATGATTTTGCCTTTTTGTGGTGGGATACCAGCCAATGCTGCAGAGCTTTCTGGTTAGATGGAATGAAAGGAGGTTTGAAAGATTGTCTTTTTGTTAATTCTTGTGGTATCTATGTGATTTATTTGCTTTTGTTCAAGCTGCAGTCCTAGAGGTAAATGGAAGTTTTATTACAGCTGTTTTCCTAAGACTAGTTAATGATGTCTTTATAAAATAGGCTATGAGATGTTTCAAATTCACACACAGGATCACAGAATATTCTGAGTTGGAAGAGTCTCAAAATCAGGCAAAACTGGGATATAGAACTGAGGCAAAGGCCTGGAACTTCAGGTTCAAGTATACGTATTTCCTTGTTTCTGCTTTCCCATTGGGACCCAAGAAGTTGCCTTAACAAATGTCAAAACAGACTTCATCAAAATTTATTTCTCTTCGTTCTCCTAAGCAGTTTTGTTTGTTTATTGTCACTGTTTCTGAAACTCTTAACCACCTATTCTCTGCAACCTCACACCATAATTGGCACTACAGGGTGCTGCCATCTGGATTTCAGAGGGCCTTCATAACAGCTGAGTTACAAATCCTCTGCACTTCAGTGCTGTCCAGGTCAAGAATTTGGTTCTGCCTCCAGCAATGCTGGCCATAAACAGGTTGTAAACTATATTAAGCTAAACAGTTTAAGGAAGTTGTCAAAAATATGAGAGCAGGGTTAATCCTTAAATCTAGCTAAAACCAAAAGCACGATAAAAGTGGTGAAAATGCTGATTATGTCTTGATTTGTGCAAAACCAGACAGTGCTGCTGTCCTCAGTGGTGTCCTGGATGAGGAGTTCAGCTGCATGGAACGATGACAGTTCATGATTTTCAGCGTGATCCTGGGAGACAGAGAATGCATGACAACTCATTATTTATTACCTCTGAGCTCAGTGTCTGGTCCCCATATGTTTTGGAGATTTGAGCACTGCTTATTCAGTTTAAGAAAAGGGACTATAATTCTTTAACTGAATGGCTGCACTAGCTTTTTATAAACTGCTGAAAACATTCATATCAGGAAAACAGTGAATCTGTTATGAATAAATGTAAAATGAACAGAAGGTGCTCAGACTTTTTTAGCTAGTAATGATGAGAAATCAGTAAACACATGAATAAAGTGATTGCAGAGCATCCTGTAGTTGAGGTTGCAGAAATCCAGCTGACATGTTCCTGAAATATTCCTTAATTATTTTAATTTTATCCTGTAACACTAAATATTTCTCACCAAGGGTACATGTTTTAGTTAATGTCACTAATGTCCTTAGTTTTTAAATCCACATTTATGTAATATTTTCCCCTCTTTCTAGCTAAAGAAAAAAGAAAAAAAAGGTATGAATATTGGCCTTCTTTAGATAAGAAAACCACAGAGGCGTTATTTTTTTGTGCCTCTTTCCCCTAAAGGAGAGGGGTGTAAAGAATCAAATTGATTCCAAATACTCCATCTGAAATGCTGCACCTGTTCTTACCACAAGCTTCCTAAAATTAACTATTGGAGCTATATCTTTTATATATAGCTACAGAAGAAAAAGATTACTAATCCTTTTTTTGTAATTTTTTGGTTAATTCTGTGCTCAAGGTTTTTGCTATTACTATGGGTTTTTTGATACTTCAGAGGGAAAATGATGTCACACTGCTGTGATAAAACGTGTGATTTGACAGTTCTTCCTTTGTGCCCCATGAGGCAGAAGAGAACAGAATGAAAGTGCTTATTCCTGTTTCATTGCACATAGGTGCACAGGAAAGGCAGGCAGCCACTGCTTCGTGCAGAGCACTCTGCTGCACCTTGCCCATCAAAGAAAAAAATCTCTGTATCCTCCTTGCAGGTTCTAGGATGTTACTTATGCACAGTGGCTCCTAAACCTCCTGACTGTCTTTGTACCCAATTCAATGCCTAGGGGCTGACCCTTATGTTTCAAAAATATTTCCTGCATGAATGATGATGTGAAGAGAACACTGTGACTACTTTATTTTTCCCTAGCACTTATGTATACTTAAGTCTCTTAGAAAATTAACTCTGAGAAAACTACCCAAAATTTACTCAATAAAAAGATAACAAAAGGCATTGCTCCTCTAAAATAGACTAGATTGTACAGATAGGAAGCAATGTTGATTAATTCACTGCTTAAACAGCATTGTGAGCTGTGCTCCATTTTTTTTTTTCACTAGATAGATTTTGCATGTTTCTGAACTTCTGAACTGATATTTACCGAACTTTTAACATTTCTTGAGGAATTTAACCTGTCTTATAACCTGAAGTCAGACATGGAGGTTTGTGTTGTCTATACCTTTCTAGACCTTTATTCCCTTAGTCACTTGTGTAAGGTCTCATTGAATCATGGCTGATAACCTGGGGAGTTCATTCTGGGATCTTTGGAACTACAGCTCAGAGTCCAACTTGCTGAACTATTCACCTTTCTGTAGTAAAAGGGGAATACTGACAATACAAGTATTGAAACAGTCCTAAAAATAAAGGTCAGTGTTTCAAAATTCCTACTCAAAAAATAAAATCTACCTGATATTTCAAAGGTGGAAATGGTTGGTGTATTGGGTCTGCATGGCCAAGCTTTTGTAGCTGGAGAGGCTACAGGGATAGCATCTGTGAAAAGCTGCCAGAATCTTCCATCATGGAACAACTCTGCAGACAAAGATCAGTGGAGGAGAAGGGCAGGAAGGTGCTACAGGTACTGGAACTGGGATTCCTCTGCAGGCTGTGATGCAGCTGTGCCCTTGCAACCCATGTTGGTCAGAGGCAGTGCAGAGATCCACCTGCAGCCCATGGAGGAGCTCATGCTAGAGCAGTTGGATGCCTGAGAGGAGGCTGTGACCCCATGGGAAGCCCAGGCTGGAGTAGGTTCCTGGCAGGGATCTGCAGACCTGTGGAGAGAGGAGCCCACACTGGAGCAGGTTTCATGGAAGGACTTGTGACCCTGTGCTGGAGCAGGTTAAAAAAAATGATCCATGCCTAAAGTGATCCATTTTGGAGCAGTTTGTGGAGAACTGTTGCTAATGAGATGGACTCATCTCATTAGCATTGGAGAAATTAATCGAGACCTGTCTCCTGTGAGAGGCCCCATGCTGGAGCAGGGGATAGGCTATTCTCCCTGAGCAGTGGGAAAAACAACATGGAATGTATTGACCATAACCCCCATTCTCATCTCCCTGCACTGCTGGAGGGGAGGAGGTCGAGCTGGGAAGGAGCAGGGTGTGGGGGAGAAGATGTTTTTAAGGGTTTATTTTACTTCTCATTATCCTGCTCTGGTATTGGCAGTAATAATTTCAGTTAATATCCCAGATTCGAGTCTGTTTTGCCAGTAGTGGTATTAGGTGGATAATCTTTTCCTAATCCTTAAGTCATGAATCTTTTGTTTTCTCTCCCATCCTGCTATGCAGGAGAGTGATAGAGAGGCTTTGGTGGGTCTAGCATCCAGCCAGGGTCAGCCCCCTACAGTTGGAAGAGACCTTTAAGATCATCGAATCCAAGTGGAAAAGTAACTGCTCATCCAAGAGAATAAAGGCACTAGAAATCACAAAATATTAGAGTGAGACTGGGATTGTCTGTCTCTAGTTTATATTAATTTTTCTCTTTCTTTCATGTAATCTTATCTGTCACTGAGAAATAACTTGTACAAACAGAAACAAATGTAATTTTTGCCAGGGTTTTCAGCAGCCTGCCACAAATTTTGTACAAAAGAAAAAGAACAGCAGTTTTAACTAAAGCATATGCAAGCAATTTGCATTTGCTTAGTGATGCTCTTTTTCAAGGCAGAGGAATAATGTTTGGGTTTTTGAATACACAATTTACCTGCAGTATTAATGAAATTTTTTAGGTTCCTTTAAGAGTTTAGCATTTTAACTTGCCTGTTTTAATTCCTCAGGTCAATATAAGATATAGAAAAAAGATTTAAAATTCCCAGACTCTTTTGTAATAATATTTTGATGCTCCACTAAAATCAAAACACACACTTTAATAATAGGAAAAAAAAATGTTTCCCTGACAACATTTTCAATAAGACAAACCTATATGATCGAAATATCCAAATCTAAACAAGTAACAACTTATAGAACAGATTCCAGGGTGCAAAAGGGGACCAAAAACTATTTGGCCACATATAGCAGCTAGTGGTTTCAAAGCACCATTTCTCTATTAGGCCTCTTGCAAATGTCTCACAAAGTAAGCATTTGTGGTAATTGTGTTCCTCCAGCAATTCCCATGCCCTCTTCTGTAAGCTGAGAAAGTTGTGTAATTGTAGCTCCACTGTTGCACTTCCGTGTAAATGGATGTTGACTGCAGGTTGCTGGCTAAGACAATAAATGTGCTGTTAACTGTGACAGCTGGGCTCTGGATGCTGCTTCTGGTTTTTTGAGTTTTTTTAACTCCTGCTTTGAGGACTGCAACTGCAAGGAGCAAAATACAGAATGAAGAGCTGCAGACAGTGACACAACAAACTACCACAACCATATTTACCAGTTTGTCACATCTGTAATATTCATATTTCTACTATTGAGGCTAAGGGTAGATGGATGTTAATGTATATCAAACTGAGATCTTCACAGGGCTGTGAAGACTTTTCATTTACTATTATTAAAACTTTTTTGAATGTTTACAGAGATGTTCTACTAAGAACTGCTACAAAATTAATATTGGTTGTGATTTTCTTTTATATAAAAGTCTTGCAAGTCTGCAGGAAATGGGGAGATCTCATCAGCACTTAAACAAAATAGACAAAATAACCTCAGTAACTGGGCTGGTTGCCTGGACACCGCCACTAGACAAAATGATTGAGCCTGATATGAGATGCAATCAGACAGTAATGTTAGCACAGCTAATGCCAATCAGCATGGTGCTATGGAAAGCAGGTTGCCTGTTGCATTTTCTGTTGAGTTAGATTGGAGGTGCTAAGTGAGACAGTCTTTGCTTACATTCACGTGTGACATGGAGCTTGTATGCAATATGAATTTATTGGAGCAACATATGTGCTGACAGCAGATGTGAAACAAATTAGAATTATGTTAATGTATATAAAAGTAAGATGTGGAAGCATCCAGCAAAGTGGATGTTTTTCAGATTAGAGAATTCAAATCTTTTAATGGGTATTTTGTCATGGAAGCATAAAGTCATTGCTGGCTTAAAAGTGGCAGGGAGAAAATGACAAAAGCTGGCCCCGTGTGCTTCTGAAATGGACAGTGAAATGGACTTGAAAGCAGTGAGGTTTTGGGATGCAGTGTATTAGCAATAATAATTACTTCAGAGAGTATTTTTGGAGACTAAATACATGCGCTACACTGAAATAGAAGTCTCCAGGTACACCTATAAATGCGTTTATAAAAGCACTAGCGGCAAATATCTGATCAAAGTTTCTCCTTATAAAGACATCAATATGTTATTACTGTATGCAATGTGAATTTCTTTTTCCTATATGTATGGGCATGCAAGTCACAGAACACCAGCATTATTAAGAATTCCTAAATTCATTAGACAGTAATTAGTAGGTAACTGTTAACTCACTCACACCTTCTCTCTAGTACCTTTGTGGGCTAACCCAGAGACTGCCAGATTCCAAAGACCTTGCTTCCAGCAGGCTCACAAATATCCCTGTGGCTTTATCTCCACCTGGCCTGGTTTGCACAGCTGCTTGCTGATGCTGGTGTGTACTAGTGGCCTCGTACAGGTTGAGCTGAGCCTTGTGGCCTGATTTCTTCAGTCTTTGCAGATTCAATGGGACCATCAGTCTCTGGAGCTTATGGGGCTTTGGGAGATGGTCACACACTACCTTCCTGCAGAAGCCATGGAAACATGAATTACTTGTTTTTCAGAGCCTTCAGTTGCACCATGTGTTTTATCTCTTTCTGAAAATATCAGATTACTTTTCAAGACAACTTTTAGTGTGTTTAGAAAGACTCAAAAACAAACACCTCTGTTGCCCAAAGCTTAACAGATGCTTTACAGAAAAAAAACAGTTTTCTTGTGATTTTTTTTTTCCAGACAAAAACAAAAATTCATGTATGTTGCTGACAAATTTGATATCTAATTTATATAGTTACATTTGTGCAAGGAGGTGCAGAAGCTTTCATATATATTGAAGCCATAGTAGAGACAATATTTTTCCATTTCAGAGAATGAGCAAAAATAACTTTGGAGAAAGAAAAGCTATGTGCTTTCTGAAACTGTTGACTCATTCTTTAAGGGAAAACATCTCAGTTATAAATTACCTGTCAGTCCTTCCACTCTGTGGGTTTTTTGGTTTGGGGGTATTTTAATGTTCAAATTTTGTTTCAGATCCTCAGTCTTGTCCCAAAATTGGGTTTTAAGCAGTTACTAGTTGTAGACTTCCAAATCATGATGATCTCTCAAAATCCATGTGGAAAAGGTTGGTATTATCCTAAGTGGGACTACCTGAAACAAATATCTTCAAATTCTACAGTAGCTGCTCAAGTAGGAGCAGATTCCTTAGTTCTCTGTGGACTGGGTAAACCCACCCCAAAGGTGGTGTCATGACTGTTCATGAAGAGGGTTAAACCCTTTTCTAGCAGTTTGAGTTACTTTGTTCTGAATATACTGTCAAACATAGGGCACTGAACTCCTGGCCAGAAAGAGACCTGTAAGGACTTTTTTTTTTTAGTAAAACATAGCACAGAGAAGCTGCAGAAAACAAAATATATGGTTAAACAAGAGCTGTGGGAATGACCTTTGGGCAAAAGAGTTCAGAATGTCATTGAGGTAAGTGCTGTCTGGAAAGGTCCTTGAAGTAAGAAAAACTGAATTATAGTATGACACTTTTCCCTGAATGTGCAAGAATTTGGTCTATGGTACTTTTTTTTTTTAATGAATGCAATGAATGTAGGAAATTGCTACATAAATATCTTCTTTTGGAGAGTGCTGTGAGGGAGGTAGGAAATCTTTTTTGAACACAATGGGAATAAACTTTTGTGCAGCTCCTAAATAGATTAGATGCGCCTCAGATTTTTCAAAAATTGTGGAGAAAAGGTGTATGAGATTGTGTTACATATCTGAATTTATTGATTATATAATGTCCATTAACATCTTCAAATAAGCTTTCATAGGGATCAGTGAAGTTTAATTATATATTTCTGAGATATGGAGCCATGCTATAAAAGTGAGCCACAAGAGTTAGCTTCAAATATAGACAGCTTGCAAAAAAATGTGAACATCACAGGGCATGATTTAACCTAGCTTGTAAATCCTTGCTTTGTTATAGCTTTAAGTAGATGGCAAACTTTAAAGGTTAAAAACTGGATTTTACAGAGAACAATCAGTAAAGCTGATATAGAAAATGCTGATATTAATTGTAGTTGGTTTATTGCATCTTTGGTTATTTATGATTACTGTTATTATTAACCTCTCCAGAAGTATTTGCACATGATATGGGTCATAACAATAAATTGCAGACACCAGTCTTCAGAGCAATGTGGAACCGTTTGAACACTCGTAAAGGTTACTACAGCCTGGAGAAGTCGTGGTTGAAGAAAATTATCTAAGGGCCTTTCATTGCCTTGAGAAAGGCTGCGCTTCGTTTGCTGGGTCTGTCACCTGCAAAGGAACTGTGGCCTTCAGGTGGTGGCAAGAACAGCTGCAGCACCAGTCACTGTCTGCCTTCCCACACCCCTTCTGGCTAGTCCTGCAGTAAGAGAGAACACAACCCATCCCAGTGCCAGCTACTGCTATGACAAAATGACAGGTGACAGTCACAACCAGTGGGACAAATGGGAGCTGCTACTTGTGAGCAGCACTCCTCTGAGGCAGGAGGGACAATTGGCAGGCAGGGTGCAGCTGAAGACAGGGCTGCCTGTCTAATATGTCTCTACTAGTCTAACAGGAAGCTTCCTAGAGAATGGACTCATGTCACTTCTCCAAAATCAATCTCCAAAACAGACAAACAAAAAAAACCCTCAAAAACCCCCCAAACCCAACCAAAAAACAAACCCTCACTTAAAGGCAAGCCTCTGCCTTTTTCAAATGCTGTAACAAGATTGATTATATTTTCTTCTACTGTTCCTTGTAGAAAGTGCCCAACTTCAAGCCTCTGTCCTTTTTTCCTGAAATTAGCTGTAAACCTAAATGATGTTTTACTACAGAAATATGGTACTAATCTGAATAGGATCTTTCATAAAATCTGATGAACATATGTCTTCCTGTAGACAATTAAGTATTAGACGTTTAATTGATGAAAATCCCCAGAACATCAACTGCATTTCTATAAACAGTCTCTATAAACCCTCAACATTTAGTATGAAGGTTTTGTTTCCTTTTGTTGTTTTGTTCTACTGCCTTTTTTTTAAATAAGAATTTTAGAAAGTGGTATAAAGAGTGGGAGATTTTGAGGAAGCGATTCATATCTAAATGACACCGAGTCTGATTAAATACCTACAGGAGTTCTTGCAGCTTGGGTTTTACACAAATAGCAGAGGTCAAACTTGTTAGAAGGATAAATGTGAGAGCTCCATGGCAATCACTTGGTTATCACATGGTTATCACTTCTAGTGTCCTGGATGGATTTAACTGTTAAGTGTATGAAGGTAAGGCTCTATTACACCCCCCCCCATCCTGCACTTGGGAGTGTTAGTCATTCTGGGAAAAGTGTATGGCTTTGGATTTTTGAGGTATGTGAGGAGACAGCTGTGGTTTGAGCGTGGCACGGAAACATCCGTGCCCAGCATCAAGCAGGACCGATGAGCAGGGGTGAGGGAAAGGGCCAGATCTATATTCCTCAGTAAATCCATGTCAGCATAAAAGAAATTCTCTGAAATCCTGTAGACTGGAACTGCTGCCAACAGGCAAGAGCTGGTGATTAAAGAAAATAATCCTTGCCTTTTGATGGCTTGTTCAGAATTTGTGCAGAGAATAAAGCAGAACATCAAGTGCACCTAAAAGGCAAAATAGATGTTTTCTGTTGGCTGACATTTATTCTTATTCTCTTTCATTAGAGTGGCTTTAAACATCCATTTGCTCAGGATTTTCTGTGACATTATGTGTGAGTTACACATGTCTGTAAAAAGAGAGGTAACCTTTAAATCCATCACTTTTGCACAATATTAACTCAGTCATGTCCTCATGGGGATAAAGGCTCTGGAACATGTAAATGAAAGGGTTGTTGTTGAAATTCCTTATGCTCAAACTTAATTCCTTCAGCATTGGAATTGCATATATTCCTTGCTTAAACCATGTTTTTCCAGCGACTTAGAATAGTCTAGCTGATTTTAATAACTTATTGAAGTGGGATATGGATGTATAGCCACAAAATTAGCAGTATAATAGACTTTTCCAATTTTTCTTTCCATTGGGAATGTGGCTATATTCTATCATATTAGATATTGCTTCTACTTCACCTGAGGTGACACATTCTGTGTTTAAAAAATGGTAACTAGGCATTGAAAGAATCATTAATAATTTGTAATATAACCAAGGTGATTTTAGTCTGCCTTTTGCTCTCTGTAATTTGAAGGTAGTAGTGTGGAGTGGAACAGGTTGAGGTTCTCAGGCTACTGCTCCCTATAGATGTTAAGAAATCACTACTGGAGGTACTCAATTCTACTAAAGAATGCTGCCTCTCTCACATTTTGCTGTGGTTCAGATCACTGAACCTCTTCTGAGATCCAGGCCAGCCAGAAAACAAGTAGTCTCCATGATTTATGCTGCAAGGCTTGGAGGGACATGAGAGGGTTCTTCCTTATCTGTCACACTGGCTTGGTGTGCAGATTAGCAGATTGATTTTATACAGAGGAAGATGGAAAGAAACCAAGCTCTCTGTGCTGACATCCTATACCCCTCAGGTGGGCTGGGTTGGCCCCACTGCACATTTTCTAGGAGTGTTTCACATTTTTTAGGAGTGTTTCACATTTTTTAGGAGTGTTTGTTGTTGTTGATATTTTTATTTTTAACATTTCCAGACAACAGTTTTGAATAGGATTTGGCTGTCCCAGCCCACACTGTGTGAGGACAGTGTGAAGAACACCCTACTTGCCATTTGAAAGGCTTTTACTCTGTTCAGAAAATTTTTCAAGCTGGAAAGTTTCTTTGCAGTGACAATGAGTGAAAATGAAGAAAGTGGTGGGCACAAACTGTTCCTGCATCCTGTTTCTGGTTCTCTGAATCCTGCTGCACATCTCAGTACAAACTGTATTTCAATCTTTTTTTCAGGCACTGCAACATAAGCCTCAGCTGTCTCAGTAGGAGTTGAGCCCTGAAAAGACTCTGCATCCTAAGATCAGGGTCCTGGGGAGCCTATTTGTAGTCAAAGGCTTTCTGTAACAAAAGCAGCTGATCTTTGCAAATGTGCGGTAGGATTTCCCTCCCGCCCCTCCTTTGAGAATGATGGTTCCCTAGGATTAAAGGCGTTGCTTTCTGGTGTGCTTCAGAGAACCAATGTTGATTTATTTGGGTTTGTGTTAGGTTTTTTTGGTTTGTTTTGTTTTTCAATTCCACCTTCCCCACCCCCAGCTGTTTTCTCAGTTTGGAAAATAAAGGAGTAGATGAATCATCATTTCGGCTTTCTAATCCTTATTTTACCTGCAATTTTTACAGCTACTAATGAGCTGTAGGACTAAACTAAACTTGTCTCTCCTCACAGGGAGACGACATTGCTATGACAAAGCAAATCAGGGGTGCTGTCTCTCATGGGATAGGTTTCACTGACTCTAACTCCCAGAATAAGCATCAGTAATTTTATTGATTCTGGCCATCAATAACTTAATTGGATTTACCTGCATACCAGTTAAATCCACTGCTGTATGCTTGCTGTTTTTCATAGTATGTCTTGTTCAAAACAACATTGTTAGCTGTACAAATTTAATTTATGTTAAATGACATTTCAGTCTTGTGTTGCTTATAGGAAATATCCAAGCAATTTCTTTTTCTGTGAGAACAGAGTGGTGGTGTGGGTGGTAATGAATATTTAGAGTGTTTTTATTAAAAAAAGAACAAAAGAAACAGCACCCAAACACACTTTCTAACAGCATTCGTTATAATTTAATTGGAATTTTATCAAGATGAACATGGTTAAGCCCTACATTGCACTAAAGACAAGGGGGAGCTTTCAATGGACTGTGGAACTATACCAAGAATGAATTTGGCATGTTTTCTACATATTTACTTGAGGCTATTTGGGGCAAGGATACTCAGGAGTTAAAGGCATGAGTTTAGACAGCATAATGGAGAGAAATGTACACCTGTGGTCCTTGTGACGCTTTACAGAGTTCTTAGGTTCCATTTTGCATTTGTTTTCTGAATATACATGTAAATAAGTGAGTTCTTTTCAGGAAGAATTTTTTAGGCAAGGATACACTTAGAGCAGCTGTGAAGGGAGTGCATTTAACCCTGTAGCAGTCATTCTGTACCAAGAAGTGCACTGTAGAAAAAGTGATCTCCTAAGGCTCTGAATCCAAAATGGCAAAACCCCTTTGTGCTTAACCTTTGAAACAAATAGTGGTTCCCTACATAGCAATAATATGGTCAGAAAAATTTTGATTTAGATTCACAACTCTTGTTCTAATCTGCAAAAGCCGTGGGAGCCTTGTGAGGGGTGTAAGTGACCTGATGAATGGCTGGAACTGTTTAAACAAAGCAGATCCCGTTCTTGTCAAGCAGTATGGTTTCAAAGCAGGGCACTTGGCTGCAATGCAGTGAAATTTGGTTTCTTGCCATAAAGAAATTCTGTGATGTTTGGGAAATCTCCCCTTCTTGTATGCTTTGTTTATCTTTCTGAAAATTTATAACAATCTCTCTTGTATCACCTTGAGCTTTACAGCTTAAAATCTAGATAAAACAGGATATAATATTCAGAAAACCTGCTTACAGGATTTCATGGAATGAGGGACTTTATGCATGGCAGCCTGTTGCTTTGGAGGCAGATATGTTCTGTATCCTGCTCAGTTTCTTGATTTAGAAGAGTCAAATATTCTTATGGTTAAGAATCAATATTTTACATGTTTGAACAAAACACTCTGATCTGAAGCTTGCAGGTTGTATGGTCTGTCTAAAAATTTATTTTGAATGGGTCTAGTCAGTTTCTTTTTTCCTTCTCCTTTTCTGGGACTCTGCTTCTGAGAGATGCACTTTCTGACATCTGCAATTTGATTCCCAATAAGAAGTTAATCTTTCATTCCAGAGCATCACGAATCCTAGTGTTTAGCAAGGCCATCTTCCCTCCTGTCTACCTAACCATTAAAAGCCCTTGTGCAAATCCCTTCAACTCTGCCTTTTAACATCCACTTATTTGAGGAGGTCCCAGGGACACCTTTTGTTCCCCTTCTCCTGCTTAGCCACCTGCTATTCTCTTTTGAGACCGTCTTGTCTTAGCTCATTATCTGGAGTCTTCCTGAGCAAATGTTTAGCTAATGAGGCTCTGGCATTGCACAACAAAAAGGGACTACTTAAGTCTTTTAAAATAAATGTTCAGATTTTAGTAACTCCACAGAAAAGCTATTTTCAGTGGAAGCAAACTTGTATCTTTTTGAGGAAGAGAGAATTAAAATTTGACACTAAAACAAGTAAAAGTCCTTTATGACATTGCTGATAGACTGTGGCATCAGAGTCCTAGAAACATCTACTGTATGATTATTGATAACTTATTTTTGTGCTAGATGCTACATGGGCCAGTAAACTCGTGAGCTTTTCAATCTCTTAAAAATAGTCTGGATTGAATCTGGAAGAAGGGTAGCAGGAGGTTGATTCTTAGACCTTACCTTATTTCCTTAAAAAGTAACAACTCATAAGGAAAACCTCCTGCAAAATTCAGATTGTTCTCAGCCGAAGTGCTACCCTTTTATAGAATAAAGTCTCTGAGTCATGATTGTCCTCAGGATTGCACTCAGCAGCTGTGTGCATATGAAATAGGTTGAGGAACTCCTCCTTCTTGAGAAGTCAAATGGCTCAGTTTTCTCATGAAACAAAATTCATTCTCTGAGTCTTAAATAAAATGCAATGAATGCACTCATACTGCAGTGGCAGTAGTGGTGTTGTACCCTCCCTTGTAGCCAGCATTGAAGGACACTCAAGATTAAGGGCAGATCAGCTTGGTTCACACATTTTTGTTGTCCAAGTGAGAACATAGACCAAAATGCTAGTTTACTCAGATAAACGGGCATTAAACCCCCATGTTCTCTCCCTGGATTTGTCAAATATTTGATTCAAAATGAACTGGAGGGAGTTCAACACAGGAATACCATGTGTTTTGTGGCAGGAATATGTGCTGGGGAAGAGACAGCGGACACAGTTTTAAACACAGTTTAATACTGTGAGTGTTATAAATGTTTCATGAAAGGATATCAGAAGGCATCTCCACAGCACTGAATTTCTATTCAACCAAATTGTTCCTGTACTGGACTTAACAATTATTCTCGCAAAAAGCCTGAATCAGCCATTTGTAGCTTTTTATGAATAAACTGTTTGCTAAAACAGTATGTCTATTCCTAGACGTCCTAATCTACAAACTAAACAGTTCTGTGCTAAGTACTAGTGATTGTATAATCTTTTGTCAAGTTAAGCATGATTTTTCTTACTGAGGTCACCATGACATTGTGATTGGTTAAGTTGGTGATATAATTTTTAAGCTTTTGTGAAGTTTGTACTCTTTTTTCAAACTAATCAACTTTTTTTTGTTGTTTTGTTTTTTTTTTGTCAGCTGTCAAAAACAGTTGCAACCACAGTTGGATCCCTTTTATGATATTAATTTTGTATTGCATAAAACTACTACTCTTCAATAAGGTTTAAGATTTACTGAAATATAATCCTACTGTAGAAACACACAGATTCAGATATTAATACTACATTGTTACATATTACTTCCAAAAATATGTCGCTGGATAAAAGAGAATGCCCTACTCTGAAAATGAACATCTTTGTGGTACATCTTTGACACAGGCCAGAAACTAAATTCCACATAAGCCACTTTACCCTGCTCCTTCTGGTAAGAGAGAGACAAAGATAAATTATACTGGTTGAAATAACAATTTACTGAAAGCAAAACAACAATGGAGTAAGAAACACACACTCTGCCCTCTCTCTGCAGCCAGGAGAAGCTTATAATACTGCCTCAGTCTTATATAGAAGCACAAAATCCCTCTAGCAAAAGCCAACATCCCTTTATATGGTCGGAGACATCTAAGCAAGTTTACTGTTATCTCCGTTTTGCATATTCTCTTGTCTCCTCTGGTTTAATCATGATTAAAACTGTATATTATAAAGCTCTTCACTCATCATATTATACATGGGTAGACTCCTGTGAGGCAAACCTATTTGGCAGATAAGATTTAAAAGAAAAAAATAGGAAACACCAAGTCAACTCTGGGAAATACATAATCAGTGGTGATATAAAGATAACTGTAAAGGGAGATTATCAGAGTAGAGTCTATTTATAGAAAGCATGTGTCAGGAGCACAATGCACTGAATAGAAAAAGAAATCTTTGAGCTGGCAATGTGCACAATGGCAGATATATATATAGCAGTCTTCTGTGCTCTGCAGAGGTTTTGTGGCTTTTTTAAAGGTGAATTTAATTTTTGAGAAAGTTGGTATAATAACACCATTAGAAATAAAAATCCTTTGTCTACCTGCAAACAGGAGAAAATATGAAGAAGTATCATGTTCAAGCTTTCTCTGCTAGTACTTGTTAATCCTTTTTTAAAGGTGCCACGTGACAGATGAAACCTTGTGAGTTTTATGCAATCATTTTACAATTTGAGCATTTCAGGGTGCCCATGGAGAATGTCATTGTCCCAATGCCCTTCTATTTTCTTGGCTAGTGCCCACGGCTTTGGAGGAGGAGCATCTCAGAGCATTTATATCGGTGACTGAAGAGAACTTTAAATTAAAAGTTTATAATGATGATGCTGTGAAACAAGCATCTAAACAAGCAAAAAGGTTTTAGAAGAATTGTGATGTCTCTGGTTTACCAGGTGTATTTTTCTTTTGAAGGTATGGGAAGGTTTAAAAAAGCTAAATTTGATAATAAGTGTCTCTCCTCTTCCTTCAAAGACCTTAATAAAGGAAAGAGGCAGAGGGGCAAAGTCCCTATGTCCTGTCTTTAAAATACCTTGGAGGTAAGCCATCCTGAAATGTTACTGCAAAAAGTCTAGGTCTCATATTTTGGTCCCTTGACTAAATGACTGGGAGCAATCAAATTGAGGTCTTGGAGTAGCATGTGGTCTGAACATTTCTACTAGTTTGCCATACTTCTAACTTGACAGCTGTCACCTGCTAGGAACTGGATTATTTCTGAAACATTGTACTATGAAAACAATTGGATTTGGCTTCAATGAAAAAAATTCTAAACTTCTGCATTTTGAAAGAAGCCACAAGCATTTTTTCTTTCACTGTTCTCTCCTCTTATGTGGACTACATCTTTGCATATTGCTTTGGTTACAAAATATAATCCATATTTTTCCTCTCTCCTTCAGCCAGGTTAATGTTCATGTTAGTCCTTTTGCTGTGTTTGCTTTTAATTACTGTAGTTGCACATATTAGTCTTAACATTATATTTTTTATTATGCTTATTGTGATAAACTAGTACAGAGCATTGTAAGTGTTCTGCACTGCAATCAGTTTTGGGTTTCAGCATCAGTAGTACATCTGTGCTCCAGAAGATGGTAGAGGAGTTGTTTTACAGCTGTAATTGCCAATGAATTAAGAGATTTACCTGTGAAGGCGTCTGAAAACACCTGGATCCGTGTTGGGGAAGATGAATCAGGAAAGCCTTATAAATATGATTGTCTGACAAAAGATTTTGAGAATATGGAAACTGTAAGCGAGATTGAAATGAAAGTGACCTTTGACATACCAAGCCTCAGTTACTGAACAAC
>VYXF01010446.1:3156228-3240278 GCA_013397295.1 Polioptila caerulea
AAGACCTGGCTTTAGAGATCTCTGGTATCCGTCCATTGAACCCACCCGCTCTCCGACAGCCGGAGTACCCCAACAGTCTCCTACAGATCCAGATGTTCCTTTTCTACTTTACACGTCCTTCCCTTCAAAGATGACGTTTCAGTGTCTGTAATGCATGAACTGACACTGTGTGGGAAGTTCTTGATTCAAACAGCCACTTTTGTTAAACTTATTAAGGAAGTTGGTCTTGACCCTACAAGCGTGGCAAAGTAGGGGATCTTTTCTCTGTCTCTTTATTAAGTATTAGTAGTATTGGGTAGTATTAACCCAATATATTCTTAAATTTTATGTTCAGGGTATTCATCAGCAATTGAAGGAATCAAAAGGCTGGTTCTTTGTAGCAACTTAATTTGGAGTGCTTGCATTTCCATTGAGGAAAGTTGCTCCTGCACACGCATTTTCAGATAACCAGGAAAGATTAGTAAGTAGCATTAAGACAACAGTTGGAGAAAGAACAGCCTCTAAAAGCCAGAGGAATAATTAAGAGTAGCTGAGGAAAGCACAATTTCAAGTGTATTGATGCCCAAGTCATTTGAGATTCCATTTGAAAGGGAGAAAATGTAGCGAGTTTAAAATGAAGAGTTTAAGTCAAGAGTTCAGGACTGTTAAGGGTCTGGGTGACTTTGGGTGCTGGCAGTGGAGCCCAGAATGATCCACTTGAACTGACTTTCCTCCATGCAAGGAAGGCTTCATCTCCTTGGTTCCTCTTCTATAAACTACAAATATCTAGACATTAAGAGGAGGGTCGAGATGGGGGCCTTAAAGTTGAATAATGTAATATGTATATTCTATGACTGCTGTAGTTGTGAAATATGTAACATAAACTAGAAATCTGGTAGAAATGGAACTGTAAGGCTGGCCTGGAACTGAAGTTGAGTATATGAAGTAAAGAAAATCTAGGGCTTCACATTAACCAAACAAGAGAACAAAATATTGCAGTGAACATGTGTCCGTCTGTTGCACAGAATAATGTGTGGAGACTGTAGGGAGAAAGGAGAACAATGTGTTTTTGCTAGACGCTTGAATTCAGGATTCTTTTCATTTTGGTGTTTCCCCAATTCCCTTTCAGCTTCAGACTGCTTCCAAACATAAGTGGTTCAATTAATTTTTCTTGAATTGACATTGTTCAGTCTTCTGCTTTCAGAGGGAATTCATTATATGAGGACAAAGGCTACAGTTCAATTGTCATAAGGGATACATAGGTTCCCAGGATTCCTTGGTTTTGTATAGTTGAGTGAATTGTGCAGCTGTTGTGGAAACACAAGTTATGATGGGAATTTGCAGCTCATCATCACTTGAGTCAAGCAGGTGGTAAAACCTGATAAATGGAGCCTGAACAGGAAAAGAGATAATTTTCTAAGAACGAGAATAAAACCCAAACTGCCTGGAAGTAGGAGACAAATGAGCATGTAAAGGAGGAGCTGATAAAGAGGAACCAAAGGAGAGAAGTATAGGAGGAGCAAGCTTCAGGTTAAGTTCATTGGATAGGCAGAGAGGGCAGGTAAAGGGATCACCATTAAGTAAGCAGGCACAAACCTTGTCTGACATGATCAGAGATAACTCAAAAGCAACGCAGAAAAAGGTATGAAGGAGAAGACAGGTCAATTTAATGATCAAGTACTTTTCACCACTGACCAAATAGCAGAGAAATATCACTGCAGGATTCTTCACTAAGACATAATATGGTATAGCTTATAGCAATACTAAATTATATTATTTGAGTACCACTGGTCATATTTGGATTGTGAAGTGAAAAACTGTGTAAATTGTTAAGCACCAGTACTGCTATGGTGTTTATATAGTCCCCTGCTCTGTGCACTTTTGTGTTCTACTCTGAGCTATACATACCCAGGGCAATGCACTTCTGCAATGCACAAACCAACTGCTCTGGCCATAGGGAGAAGAAGAGGGAGGAGAGTTGGAGGTGAACTGTATTCACTCTCTTCTTGCTCTTTTTTCCTATTCCATCTTCTCCTTGTTTTGTATCGAGCCAGAATCTCTCTCCCTGCCCCTCCCCCAGCAAAGTGACAGAGCAGAGAAATTCTTTGCTCAGAGGGTCTGAGTTGGAGTGAGAGTGGGAAGATAGGAGCTATTTATTTCATGGGAGGATTGGGATCCAGGTGCTGCAGACAGCAATGTGCCTCTGGCAATGAAGACTTTTGGAGAACAAATTCCATCCCCTCTCTCCTCTCTTGTCCTTCCACCCACAATACCAGGTCAGGTGTCAAGCAGGGCATTTGAAGTCACAAAAGGAAAAGCTTACATTTCCACCTTCTTCCAACCCTCAGTTATCCTATAAGTTAAATGGTATGACAAAAGGAGTTTTTTTGGTATCCATGTGGCAGAAGATTTAAATGTTGGTCCTGGACAACTGCCTTGATGAACTCTTGGAATAAATCATCTCTTGCTCATGCTAAGTTTCCTTGTGTATCATTTGGATGAGCAATGCATGTACCTCATCAAGTGGCCTGTTTCTGGCTGGTGAATATAGAGGAAATGCTGGATTGGCAGGATAGGGGACAAGTGACACAGAGGGGTGGGTAGGAGCCTTGTGCCCTGCTGGTAACAAATGTTTCCTACTATGTGTTTTTGGCTGTTGTCTGTCCTATCCTTTGTTTTTCCTTTCAGGCCAATGAAGCAGAAATGAGAGAAAGAAATACATGTGCAGCTCAGAAAGCTGCAGTAAAAATAAAGAGGTTGAAATGAAATAATGTTGAAGTTATTTCCTTTTTTATTTGCTGAACTAATAACTCTTCTAGAGCAAAGTTACTTGAATAACCAATATAAAAGATAGACATGAACACTAAATCTAACCTCCCATAAAGAACTGAAGGGTTTAGTGACTGGAAAATATCTTTTGATTTACCTAGGGTATTTTACTTGTATAAAATTCCTTGCCTTGTCTAGTTTCCATGGGTTTTTTCCATGGATTGTTTCTCTCTTTTGTTTTTGTAGCCAACCTGACTTTTAAACTTCCATAAAGAGAAAATCAAAATTAATTCAAGCTTCCAGGCCTGATACTGTCCACTTGTTCTCATACAAACACTGTAATTTATACATATCAAAGCAGTTCACCTCATAGGTGAAAAAAATCAGATTATTGTTGCAGAGTGTTTTATCACAATATGGAAAACTCACTTTATTGCCATCCCATTTGTTTTTTTTCTTAACAGTTTTTGAAATTTAATTTCTGGTACTCTTTATTTCCTTTCCCTTGAAGAGAATGTAATAGTTATTTGTCAACTTTTAATGCTGGCATTAGAAAAGCACAGATAATTGCATGTCTATCTCAGACCTCCATTTTCATCTGAATAAGACACATTGATTACACTTAAATATTTTTCTGTCTCGTGTAAAGCATGATAAACTCCCTGGGAATCTGAACTGTAGGATATGGTGTGAGACGTGGGGAGCTATCTGCTCCTTTGTTCCTAAACAGCTTTTCTCTTCCAGTACATTGCTAGTTTCATATGAGAAATCTGCTTTAGGTGTTGGATGATGAAATCTCAGATGCTCAGATCAGTGAGGATTCATTTGTTTGGCCAGTTCACAAGGAAATGTGGACATATACATATAGGTGAGTCAAATTAGTCTCCTGAACAACTGTTGATGTAAGGTGTGTACAGTCAAACCAGTATGAATTTGCTGATCCAGGTTAATATGTTTCACATTTCTCTTTCATTTATAAGGACTTTTTATCATACAGGCAGGCAGACAGGGAACATGGTCATTTTGACTGGCAAAATCAAATGGGATTTTTCCTAACTGTGAGTTAGAAAAATTTCTAGTTGTGAATTTCAGTAGGTTTTCTGTTTGGATAATATTAAATAGCAAGAAATAGAAGGTAAAAGAATGTCTTAAATAGTTTGTTACTTTTGGTTATTTAAAAGTCTGCTTCAGTCACCTTATTCTCTTTCCTGATACTTCAGAAATGATACCTACTGTGGGCTTCAAACTCTGATGGGGATAGTGACAAAAAACAGTTGAGGTTTGTTGGTATTTTTTTGGTTTTATGTTTTCTTTTTAAAAGCTAAAAAGTACTGAATTCTGAATAGAGTTGAGGTCACAGCTTTCCCCATGGTGGGCCACACATATATTGCCTTTATGGGATATTGCCTTTATGTCAGACAGAGGTGGGATGTTCCTAGAGTAAGAGCTGGATTCCAGCAGAGAATTGTAAAGGTTCCTGTGGAGGAAAATGCAGGGACAGTGATGGTGGCCTGTGGGTGTTACACCAGCCCACCAGTCAGTCAGTACCAATCTCCCTTGCTGTGACTCTTTATAGACTTTGCAGTAAATGGGGGAAGATGAGGTGGATGGGGTAGGCAGGGAGGAAATCTGTCTCCAGTGCTATCACCCAGCTTGCCTGGGTCTGTTGCTGACACACCAGACAGCTGATCTCCAGAGTAAGGCTGCTGTGCTTTTCCTTCATGTTAGAGCCATACTTGAGCCTGAATATGGCTCAAGTACTTCTGATCTTACTTGGATAGAAGGGAATTAAATGGCATCCAGGCAAATGGTTGGATTTTAGAGCCACGTGCCTGTGTACTTCAGTATTTAAGTAGGTATTAGCTAAGTATTCTTCCAAAGCCCTGAGATGATGATGTACAATTTCCTAACTGTATGCACTTTTGGAATGTTACAGTATTCTGTGTGGTCTGTTCAATTCTGAATGTGCTGTGTGGGAGTGTTACAGATGGAGCTAGAGAAAGATCCTGCTTTTTATTTTATGGGCTCATCCATCTGAAGCACACAACTTAATTTTTTCACCTTGTTAGTGTGAATTATTAAACTACTCTTGGAAAAAATTGTTGATTTTGACTTTTTACATGACAGATTCTGTGTGTGTGTGTATGTGTATTTTTGTTTATTTTTTCCTTTTCTGAATTAAAAACCTGCTGTCAGAATTTTATATTCAGAAAAGTATATTTATTAAGGACATAAACTTTTAGCCTCTTATTTTGTGAATTGTAATGCTGAATGGATCAAATGTTTTTTGGGATGAATCATATATTTCAATGTGTATGTCAGACTTCAATGCAGAGTAAATAATCTGTTCTGATCTGTACTGTATGAGGCATTTGCCACTAAAAAAATTCAGTTCTGTGTATTTTTAGGAGGGAGTTAATATATTTGTATTTTGTGAAAGAGTACAATGCCTTTAAAGTCTTTGCAGTTTTATTGCTAAAGTGGTTGTGTAAAACTAATGCAAATGTCTCAGCAGAATTTATATTTTGAAGCTCCTTCTAGGGTAGAAATTTTATCCTTATTATTATTTCAGCCTTGATTTTTTAAAAGTTTCCTTTGCATTTTTTTTCCTAAGAAGCACAAAATATTATTATCATACTCTCAACATTCAAAAACCACCCCCCTCAAACCCTTTCAATCTTTGGAGTTTTTTATTTTATTTTTAATGTACTTCTTTAAATGCTTCAGAGGATAAAGAATTTAGGATAGAAGTTTGCATTGCAAGGATTGTGGAGCTATCCAGCATTTTAACAAAGCTATTGTTAGTGCTTTGGAAGGGCTTTTCTTTAATCAGATATTTAATGCTGCAGCAATCAGAACAGGGTAATGATGATTCTTTAGCAGCCTGGAAAACAGGGACAATGGCTCTGGTAGTGTGTAGCAGTGGTCCTTAACTGTCTGTCTAACACAGCTAAACACCTATTGAGAACAAATGAAGATGTGTTTTTCCCCCATTTTGAAGAATTTCTATCATCCTCTATTACTTTTTGATGTAATACATGACAAGAATTTACTTGTTATTGTAATGATGAATACCTTATCTTGCTGTGGTGGCTGAAATCTTTCCTATTTAATGGGGTAAAACCTAAAAGGGTCATGAAGATCACTAAATCCTTTTATGACTGGGGACCATATGCCCTTTTTCTTTTAATAACTATATTTTGAATGTCCTCTTCAAACTACTTAGCTGTTTGAATTACAGGTTGCAGTCTGATCCTGGAATTTTGCCTAGGAAAATTTGATTGAAGTGATTTCCACATTCTCTGATTTATGTAACATCTTCTTTTACGGTAACTTAAGCAACAACAGAGTACTGTCAAACTTTTTTTGCCTTCAGCAAGCATATTACAGAAGATCTTCCCTGAAATCGTGTACTTTTGTCTGAAGGTCTAACTTTCTACAGCTCTATGAATAGCCACAGAAATAAGATGCCTGTGGTCGTGAGGGACATGGTGAATACAGGTCTCTAAGTATTTAATAATTGCATAGAAGAGAACAAATTAAAAACATGTTGTTGAAGGAGATACACCAC
The DNA here is from genome assembly GCA_013397295.1 of Polioptila caerulea. Classification (NCBI taxonomy): domain Eukaryota; kingdom Metazoa; phylum Chordata; class Aves; order Passeriformes; family Certhiidae; genus Polioptila; species Polioptila caerulea. The sequence goes on from VYXF01010446.1 coordinate 3,162,548, forward strand.
AGAATATCTTAGAGCCAAATCAGGACAGGAATTTCTTCTGAGAGCAGAAAATTAATTTTCAAATGCTTACTCTAAATAAAACATGAACTTTGGGGGCCTAATTTAGATTTTTAACTAGTAGTAAGTAATGGAAAGATTACATTTAATGGAAAGACTACATTTAATCGATTTTTGTTTCCAAATTTCCTTCAGCTTTTTTAGTTGTCTCATTTAAAATGCTGTAAGTAAAAGTGGTGTTAGATTCACTTTTCATTTAGGCTAGCAAAAATAACCAATGAAAAATCACAATTCTTTTTGGAACGGAAAGTGAATGGAAGAATACACTGCTTACAGACAAGGCATTCCACTCTCTGCTACTGGGTTAAAGATCAACGTAGGCAGATATTCCAGCTGTGAAAGTTGCTTATGGATCTCCTGCAAAAATTACAAATTATATGGCACTAGCTAATTAATGGAAAAAAAAATCTAACTAATGCTTTTAAATGATAGAAGAGAATTCAGTTTAATCTTTGCTACACTCTAAAGACCTGGACATGATCTACATGTTTTGTATCATGTCTCCCTTTTTAACACTGGAATAAGGTAAAACAGTGGAGAACTTCAGGCAAGTAACTAAGGAGTGATTTTTTTTTTTTTTTTGCAAGTTTTTGACTTGCTTTATGCCTTTTATTTACTAGGATAAGTAAAAAAGGTCAGGTGCTTAGTAAATGGGAGACAAATACTATCCCAATTGTGATCATCCCATATGGAAAAAATTAAACTTCCTCTATATGAAGGCTGTCAGCTGTCATATGGGATGTCGGTCAGTCAGAGCAACATTCTGGTAAAACTAATGGGATCCTGTTGGAACAAGAGCTGTAAAGATTACAAGAGAAGAATTTTCACATGATGAATTAATGAGTTTCCCCAGGCCCAGAGTGGTAACTTGATTCAGTATTTAAGAAGAGATCCAGGTTTTAAGTAAAAAGAGGGCTGGCTGATGATGACCTCTTTCAGTTTTATATGAAAGTTTTCTTTTTTCAAACAGAATAACACTTTTTCCTCAAATGAGACATTTGAGAAGTACTTTGTGAATTCAGTAGAGGATTCAAACAGGTAGGGAAGTATCGATCAAATCACTAATATTGTTATAGATAAAGTCAAAACCAATGTTTGAACATTAAGCACCAAGGTAGTGGGAATCTGTCTATTAATGCTGTCTGTATGAACTTTCCAGTAACAGAAACAGTAACTTCATCCTAAAACTTTGGCTACAGGAACAAGAAACCTTGTGTTTCTCCTTTGCCCATGCTTTTAGAATGTCAGAGTGAACAGCTCCCTTGCCATACAGTACACATGAGATTGGGTGACTCTGTGAAAAAGAAACGTGGAAAATGTCTTTATTATTTCTGGGGTGGATTAGTGACTGTTACACATGAGAACAAATACTTATATTCAGAGTGCATATTATCAGTACATATGTGCTGTAAACCACACACAGACAGTGGTGTAAAGTATTCTGTGAGTGGACAGAATGACTGTCTGAAGAGAGCTTATAAGGTGTTCCTTCCTCAGTAAAGTAGTGAGATATCTTCATACCCAGAACGTACTGTCAAATCTCTGTAACTCCCTTTGCTGAACCAGTTGCATGGTGCCTTGAGCAAGCTACCCAGAGCATTGCAATCCTAAAAATCCACAAAAGGAAGGATATTGAGATTAATGTTTTTTAAAGGAATGTCAAATAAAGAAAATAGTTTCTTCAGTCTGGATGGGCTAAAGAGATTACTGCTCTTTAATGTAAGATCTCTGAAAGTCAGGCTAGCAAACACATTGTAAGATAACACCAGGACAGCTGGACAGCTGGGTTAGAGCATGAATAAAAGAGCCTTAACCTCTAGTTTTGTGCTTAGCTGAATCTAAAGAAAGCCTTAAAAAAAAAAAAAAAGGTCTTGCATTACTGCGCACATCAATTCTGTCCTTCTTTTGTGCAAGTTTTGATGGGCTGTAATTGTGTTCCTGGCATTCACAATGAATCGTATTAATTTTGCATTTAACTCTTTTGAAATTCAATAGAAAAATATGCAAATTGTTCAGAAGGAAGTATGTAATTCAAAAGAGGTGTTATAGGCTGGGCTTTTTTTCCTTACTGAAAGAACAGAAGCTTCATTGTCTTTTCAGGACTCCTTTATTCATCCTGATAAATCAGGAGTCTGTTTCCTCTGCAAAATTTGAAATTAATTTTTCCAGCTCCTGATTCTATTCTAGTGTTTCTAGTGTGTGGAAGGAAGAAGGGGTTCTTGTTGCTGTTATTATGTAATTGCATACATTCCTCTATGACAAAAAGAGTTGTTTCCTTATGGATTTTCTGAAAAATGAAACCATCACAGTGATATTAGCTGATTTAGTCAGCAATGTAGAGACGAGATTAACACTGCTCTTAGAATCTCTTTGTGAATAAACTTGCTATTGTAACTTTGAGATGTCAGGGGTTCAGTGTGTGATCAAGTGTGTCTTATGAAGTAGGGTTTATGAAGAGTCACAGGTGTAACAGCAAGAGTATAACCCCTGAGCAGTGAGATGGCTTAACAACTTAATAACTAACACTCGTGCTATCAGAGGATTTCTGACAAGTTCTCTCACATTTTGTCCTCCAGCAGTCTAGTACCCCCTATTCAAATACCGATTCCAAACCCAAATGAGGACTTCCCCTCCACTCCCTTTTGAGCAGGATGGAATATGGATAAGGAACAGAAAAACACCCAAATCAAACAAATCAACTCACAAAACCTTGCCCTGTGTATGAGTAAGTTCATATCACCTATGGAGGGGTGATATGCATTTATTCAAACTCTTATGTTTAGCTTAATGGCAACGCAAATATATATTGAAATCTACTGCTTGCTGTTGTCTTGCTGTGAGCAGGAGATCAGGCCATACAGAAAGGCATTAGCCTCTCATCCTATGTGAGCTTCTAGAAGCTACTCAGTCCTATATGGGCACATTTGCTTTGATTTTCCAGCTTAATTCCAACAGCTGCCTTTGCCAGAATGTCTTGTGAACTGGAAAGAGAGAACAGTCTTACTACCCCACAATTCCTGCCAGAGAGTGTCCCCCTGGAACACTTGTGTGTTTTGCTCTTATGGAATGAAGCAAGGAAGGATGGTAAAGACACAGAAGCACTGTAAATGGCTATTGATAGTCATTTTAATATCTCAGCTTTGACCTGGGAGCAAGCTATTACCCATCAGCTGTACTGCACCAAGGACAAAATAGAAACAAGAAGCTACTGTGGAGAAAACACCTTGTGCCAACTCTCCATCCTGTGGGAACTTCTGTTCCTAAAGCTTTGAGAAGAATGAAGCAATTAATGTCTGAGAGGCTAAAGTGGATATTGCTCTTTACGGTGTACTTCATGTGTATTTCTCCTGTTGTATTTGTGACTAACATTGGCCCCTGGGGCTATCTTAGGGATAAAGTGTTGCTGCCTTAAGCACACTGCAGGATAACAGGATGCCACAGGAAGCTGGTAATGAAGGGGAAGGTGGGCACTGAGTGGGAGAAAGGAAGGAGATTTGGGACAAATTGGCATTGTGCCTGCTAAATAGGGAGGGAAGCAACAGACATTTCTGGTTGGCAGGTGTATTTGGTGCACCAAATCCCCCAGACTGCCTCACCTAGAGCCTCTTGTATTAGCCTTATTCCCACATTTTGGTTTGTTTTTACTTACGAGAAAGGTCTGTCTGGTGTATTTGTGCACTTGGGGATAGGTGTACGCTTCCGATAAAGCCTGCGAGCGAGGTGTGTGTGGGAAATACTGAAAAATTACTGATGCTTCTAAAAGGTTTTTAGTCTTAATGCTCTTTCAGTCTGTTTCTGCTCTCACCTGAGGTTCTGCAAATGCTGGGTTTGGTTGTAGAAAAGGCCTAAGTGTGTTTCCCACCCTTTCTCTGAAGCTATACAAAAATAACAGGAGGTGTGCAGGGGGGCACACCTCCTGTTATGTAAACTGAACTGGGTTTTTTTTAGAAACTATTTAAAAGTATTATTTTCATACTATGAAGGGAAGAGAGGCAACACTGACAAAATTACTTGTTTTATTTAAGAAGTGGACAGTGAGCAGCAATACAAGGTTTCTTGGTATCTCTCCAAGTTAGCATTCAAAACAAAACATTCCTGGAACCACAGCTTAAATTTGTTCTTTATTTGTGTGAGAAGCCTTTGCTGTTTGTGCTGGGATTTTTAATTAACAGTGTATCACTACCTTCAGCCTCTTAGGCTAACTTCAAGTGTGTTCCTTTAAGCTTACTGTTGTGTCTTCACCTGTTTGTATAAATACTTCCAAAAAATAAATTTATTGGCTTGCATTGTATGGTGGCCTGTTGGTTCCTGCATGTTGCACCTATGCACAGGTCTATTTTCAAGCACATTAGTCTGAAAACATAGATCCTACAATTTCTCCATAGCTAAGATTGAAATTCAATGTTTGATACTTCAAAGGATTTCGGTTTTGTTTCATTTTTTAAAAAACACTGATAAAACCCAGGTGTATATAATGGCTACAGTGCATAAAACTCTTTGTAATATGCAGTTATGTTCAGAGTCTTTCAGGTGATATTTTAAAATGGAAAGGTTTCTGAGAATACATTACCAAATGTGGACAAGAAGGACAACAGCTTCAGCTTTGTGGTAATTCAATACATGTAAGAGTCAGAACTATTACAATGGAACAATAACACCTGGGATAAATGAAAGTTGCAAAATTTTATTAAATATATCAATATGTCAATCGACATCTGCATTTGGTAATCTAGCTTGCTGCTGTCTGTGGAAGAGGAAGGTTTTTTGTGCATCTGAACACTTTGAGAAGCTGTACCATGGTTGCCTTTTTATGTAAACAGTGTAAAAACTGCAGATTAAAGTCACAGTTATTGTTTTGGTGAAAGCAAAGAAACCTTGAACCTTGACAAAAGTGGTAGTTTTTACAGTGAAGTGAGGAGATGGGAAAGGATAGGAAAACTTCACAAACTGAGCTATTGTTTTCCAGAAAGAGAAACATACTTGTGAATGGGATTTAAAAGCAGGGAGTTAACACCTGATTTAAGTGAAAGAGAGGAGTCTTAAACATTTAGCTTCATCCTTTCTTGATGCATCCTTTTTTCACTGGCTTTCCCTCTCTGCTCATTCTCACACATTCCTGTTTTCATGAGCTCAACTCAGAAAGGGATTTCCTTTGGCATCCTCCTTTAATAAAAGAGAAATTTAAGTTTCTGGGTTTACATAAATTTATTGTCAGCCTCCAGGCTTGTCTTGCTGCACCTGTAGTTCAAAATGATTTGCCATACACTGCTAGCAGATTGAGAATACCCTTGTGTTTCATTTTTCTTTTATAATCTGCTGCAATATAATCTGATAAAGAACCTTTATCTTTTCCATGCATAATCATGGAAGTAAGGGTGGATTTCTCCTTTCTTCTGACGTGGAAGAAGACAGAGAGATAAGAATGAAAGTGGAAAAACTGCTTTGAAACTGAAATTTTGTGTCTCTCATAATCACATTCAAGCCCCAAGAAAAGGTGCATTTGCGGAAGCTTTGGCATTCTGCAATATAGCAACATCCAATGCAGGTGTCTCTTCACTTTTGTTCCTTCCCAGTATATCACTCACATTTGGTCTTTACTTTGTAAGCAGTGTGAGTCAAGGCCACTGGCTATCTATTGGAATTCTTGGGAGTTTTACTGAAAATTTCTTTCCCTCATAGTGCCTTCCCTGGGAGGAACATGAGCTAGAAATACCAAGAAAAATATATTCTATACCTAAAACAATAAACAGGATTTATGTCTTTAAACAGAAACACAGCAATGCAAATTCCCCACAAAAACTAAAAGAAAAATAACCTCTCCACGGTGTCAGTCTTGCTTTTGCTGGATGTCATCTGTGGTTGCTGGTTTTACCAGGGTTCAATTCCTTCTACCTTGAGTGCAGCGTTGGTTACCAGGAGGACTGGAAAGGTCCTCTCCATTTGTCCTTCAAGGATTCAAAGTTCCAAGTCTTTCAATATACAAAATCCCCAAGCTGGTATAATTTAGGCATAATTTTTACCACTTCCTTAGTTTTATTTGTGTAACAGGGAAAGGCCTCTGGCCATCCAGAAAACATACCTACCAATATCAGAAGAGACCCTTTTTGTCTAGGTAGTTCAGAGAAACCTATTCGCCAATAATCTCCAGGGGAACTTCCCTGTTAACTGTTACAGGAAGTAGCCTTTTCTGATTTATAGGAATGTTTTTTAAGCAAATTGGACGTTTCATTGTTATTGATTTTGCTATTTCAGTCTTTCACACACTAAATACTGAATTTTGGAGACTAGAGATTATGGACTCAATTCCCCAATGGGTTTTGTTGTGTTCTTTTTTCCATTATTTTCCTCATTAAATGAGGTGGAACTATAACTTGTTGGCTGTCCACCATCCCTATTGATTCTTAGTGGGTTTTAATATATTCTGAGTTAAGTTGTCCTCAGTTAAGTTATCCGTCAAATGTTCAATACTAAATAAGTTGTTTCTGTATAAATTTTTAAAAAATTACCATTTAATTCCCCACAGTAATGTAACCAGAGGGTCAGCTGAGGAATATTCTCCCTGGACCCCTTCAGGGTGATTCTTCATCTTCATTTAAGGCCATGGGTTTGATTGTTTGAAGAGCCAGGTTTAGGTTTCCTGTCTGATTTTCCCCCAGCCTGGGGACATTCCCTTTTCCAATGTTCTTTATTTGGCTGGATGGATGAGGGGTTATCTCCTCTGAAATATCATGCCTGCTAAGTACATAAAAAACACCTGTTTATGTACTATATTTTACATGCATATTCATAGGTTTTCCCAAACTCATTATCATATGTTCCCTGCCCTCTGTGCATGTGTTGTTCTGTCCTGGGGGTGTCTTTGGTGGTGCCTCATGGTTGGTGACTCCAAACTCAGAACTGTCTGCCTGGTGAAGTGGTGAAAGCTGACATAACTGGGCTGGTTGCTTTCCATTTCTACCTGCAGAATGAGTATTGTGTGGCTCCATAGGCCAGTGGTTTTTGAAGAATAAGCATTGCATTGACCCATCATGTGCAAATGATTTTTCATGTGGTAGCAACTGGGGAATGGAAAAAATATTCTCATAAAGGGAAACTTAAAAAGATGGGCTGGATGTATTAACAGTCTGAAAGTAGATTTCTCCCCCTCAGCCCTTTAACATCCCATGAGTGTATTTCCTAAACCAGTGTAGTGAATTCAGATGAAATAATCTCAGTTCTTCAGCAGCTGGATTTATAAGGTGATCTTGCACAGGAATACATAGTCTAGTTTAATAATACAGAGCTGTCTAAATAGATTACATGGCTTTTAGACAATTCTGCTTTTCAGTGCAAGGAAGGCAGAGTCAGATGTATTCAGGAGCACAGCACAGGTATAACAGACCTATACACCTACACAGATCTACACCACAGGTGTGACAGCCATCTCCTAAAATGGCTGTAAGTCTTATTGTTCATCCAGCTCTAAATACTCTTTTGTCTCTGAAGAGGAAAGAGAGTTGTTTGTACTGTGAGATTTGATGTGTCTAACTGAGCCTTGGCTTTTAATTTACACGCCTACAGATATCCTGCAGGTGCTCTGAATTTTTCTCCTGGGATGCTTATCTTCCTCTATTGACTGGGAGATGAGATGTGGAGGGAAAGGCAATCTTCCTTTATATTTAGTTGCAAAGACATGAATACATCACCTTCTCTCCCACTAGCCATGCTGATGAAGGTTTTATTCGAGCAAACTACTTTCCAGAGCTGGAAAAAAATATATGAGAAAGCATGTGGTGATTTAAAAACAAAGAAAAAGCTGTCATGGAGAGCAGGCAAAATGCCATATATGTTGGTAGTGGCAGTAAAGCCCATGGAGAGAGCAGTAGGGCTTTAAACACCTTTGAAAGCCATTTCACTACTGGTGTATAAGATGCAAAGCGGAGTGAAAGCCAATTCTCTTATCTCAACAGCATGAGCCTTACAATCAAAGCTGCCTGGGGTTTTAGTTGTCACCTGGACTGTCAGCTGGTTCAGTGTTCTTGCACAAAAAAGTGTTGAGATTTCCCTCTATGGTTGCATCTGGAGATAGAGGTGCTTATGCACGTCTCTGATAGCAGGCTCCTCTGCAATGCTCAGATGTGTTTCCAGAGGGATCACCAGGAAAGCTTTGCACTCAAGAATGTGCTCAGTTTTTGTTTAGATCCCCACCTCCCACTTTTTAGCCTCTACAGAGGCCACTGCTGATCTTTGAATTAAGAGAGGTTTGTTAGCAGGACTTTTTGCTGACAATTAGGAAAAAAAGTCTGTTTGGGTCTGGAAATGGAAATCCAGGCCCTGTAAATGTTCTTGAAAACTTGAATATTTCAGTCACATTAGAATAATTAATTTCTGAAATTAATTTAATTGCTTTATTGATTGATGTATGTGTGTTTTGAGAGAGCACATAATATTTACCTCAGCCTCCCCAACGTTACTCTGTAAGTCTGTGGAACCAAACGAAGGAACAGACTATCTCAGAAAAACCATAGATGTCTTCTCTCCCTCTTTAATATTAATACCAGCCAACGATGGCTTCAGTCAAACTTTCTGATACAGTTAATATAACAATCAATGCTAACTAATCCAGGGGACAATCAAGCCCATTATAAATCCAAGTTACAAATCCCCATGAGACCGCTGATATCAATGGAACCCATTGTTAGTGTAAAATTTGGATAAGTTTAATAACTTTGAGTAGCAGTGGTGATTCTAATCAGAATGAAAGCTAAGGTCCACTCTGGTGAAGTGGTAGTATTTAATGATTTCAAATAGATTTTTTTTTCTGATTGAGAAGAAAATATTTTTTTTTCCTCTGCCCTAGAAAGAGTCGCAGGCCCTAAAATCTGCACATTTTTTTTAAGATCACTGTTGTTTATGGGTACTATTTAAAATTCTAGAAATACTTGAGCTTAGTTCTCAATTAATCTCTGTCTTCCTACAGACTTTTTTCTTTCATGTGATTGTTTGAGACCATTTGAAAAGCCATTTAAAATGCAATGCGAGTAAGGTGCTACCTCTATAATACCAAGGAAATGTCTTTAATTACCTTTTAGATAAAAGCTAAAGGTCTTGATGTCATTTTTTCACAGGCATCTTATTAGCCAATATGACATGAGTGGGAAACTTCTGGCTTGTTACAGTCAATGTATATTTGTTGAGAACAGTCATTTCAAACCAATCTAATTTCTGCCAGTGAGGGTAAGTGGCCTTTGCATAGAAAAAAGACAGATATTGAATATCTTTAGTAAAACTTTCTTGTTGATTTTCACTATATTCCCACAAACAAACTCAATTAATAATTTTAATCGTAACTAATAAAAAAGAATTTCAGTAGTCTTGGGACAAAACACAGACTGGATGAGCAAATAAAAGTAGGATGCTTATGGGAGCCATCCTGTCTGAAATACAATTCAATGTTTTAATCATTTACTATGATGACGAAATTGAGGATGCTCCCTCGATTTTAACCTGAGGAACAACTGTGCAGGTAGCAGTTCAATAAAAAATCTGGGAGCTTATGTGGATCAGAAGATGAACAGAAGCTGACACTGTAACACAGCTATCAGAAAGAAAAACGTAAATTAAATGGGAGGGTTGGAAAAATACGAGATTCTGAACATTGGTAAAAACATAGTCAGAATGTGGTAACAAGTTTTGATTTAGAAAAGAATAACGTGCCTGGCACATGGCAGTCATGTGGCAGTCATGTTTGTTTTATGGTGATAATAAGAGCTACTATGCTGAGTTTCACTCAGAACAATGTAATATAGGGAGGGTCCAGAGCAGGAACCCAAGGAGTGCACTGACTTCTCATCCTTGTTTTTACAAAACTGACGTCACTAGTGGTTAGGACTGACATTTTCCACTCACTCTTCACAGCTGTAAAGTAAGAAAAATGACTTGAAATCACAGTAGCCTAAAAAATTGTACTGTTATGCTAAATAACACAATAATTCAAAATAGTACAAACAATGAGGAGTATCCACTTCAACAGCTCCAGAATTCTGGATTCTGCTCTTTTACTGAACTGGATGTTCAGGACAGAGGATGTAAGTGACTCAACAACATTTATCTCTGTTCACTGCAGGTAGGTTTTAAAGTATCCTGATGATTTTAACTCCAATACCTGTTAAATAATGAGCTCTGAAGGACTTAGTTTCCCATTTACCTGCTGTTCCTCTTCCCTTAGGGCTACTGCTTGCCATGGAAACACCCACACTTTTAACTGTGTCACCAGAAAAGGAGTGACTTGCCTCAAAAACTCTGACTTTAAACATCAGGCATTTAACACAGAGGGTAACTTGGGAAATAGTAAAATAACTCCAAAACAGTGGAAAATAATAAAAGTGATTTGTGGTGACAGCCACTGGGGAATTCAATGTTTGGGTCATCAGAAGCCCAGCAGATGGATCTGTCTGTCACGTGATAAAGGAAGTATGAGAAGTTAAACATCCCAGTGCTCTGTGCTTGTGCCTTATCATTCCAATAGCCTGGCTAACCCTCAGAGCTGCTTCTGATGTGGACCTGGAGGATTGGGCAGTCTACCAGCTGGATCCGGGAATCACTTTCACCAGGAACTATGACTTTCATTTGTTGCCAAAAAGCAATGAAATTCTTCTTTCTTAATGAGTGCCAGCAGCGCTTGAACCTGCAACGAGTAGCAAGTCCACAGGAGAGGATGTGCCAGGATTTTGCTGATGCTCAGAAAGAAGTGAATTATTAAAAAAAAATTTGGTTTTTTTTTCAATGAGCTGCTTGCTTCTTTGTTTAGAAAACACTAAGCTAGCCAGGCTGTGCAGTACCACAGTTTACAGTTTAATTGCAGAGAAAACGCCATGGGTGTGCTGTATCTGCACTAAGGGAAAACAGCAGCTAGCAAAGAAGAACAGTTGAGGCAGAGAAAAAAATGCTGGTGAAACAAAATAAGGAAAAGAGAGAGTAAGGGACTGGAAGAAATTAGTCTCAGGAAAAAACAAGCTGTACTCAGTGTTTTTCACCAGAGATTCTATGTCCAAGCTTTGGCTCTTAGGTTAAGTCTAAGTAGCACTGCATGAGATTCTTGCTTGATGTAGATAAATTAAAGCTGCTTTGCAGTTTGGAATATGTGAAATCTCTCAGTACCTTTTAATACTTCTGAGAGTGGAGATGGTGAATAGTGAAGAACAGTCTTGAGTTCTCATCCCATCTCCTGAAGAAGGGAGCTTGAGCAGCCTTGCTCATTCTGGTCTCACATGCCCTTCAATGCCCTCAGTAGCATTCAATGCACACAGAGCAGCATAGCCTGTCTCCCCAGCTGCCAACGACCCAGTAAGCTGCACTCAGCTGTCCAGGGGCCAGGCACAGGCAATCTTGTGATAACCAGTGCCATGTGAGCTAAAATCTTGCTTTCCTTTGAGGCAGCAGCGACCACTGGAGGGAGACACCTGTTTTCATACTATCTGAAAAGAGGTCGTGAGGATGACTTTGCTGGTTCTTTCAGCTCTCATTGCTGGAAGGGCATTTTGAAGGAAGAGCATTCTCTCATTCACGTTAATGCAATCCATGCTGTCATTGCATTTATATTCTGTCAGGGCTCGAAGTCTGAATCCTAAGATAGATTTTTCAAGGTATTGGATGTATCTGCAACAAAAATTAGTTCCTTGCATCTGTGTCTTCCTCTTCCTTAGCAAATCAAGAGAGGAAATAACTAGGTAAAGGCAAAATATTTTACTTGTAGAAACTTTATGGTATGAATCTGCGTTTTTATGGGATTTGGGCACAACTTTGTGTGTTTCCTTTCCACACACACTCCCCCTTCCTCTGAGTCTTTGAAGAATTGTATGTCTGTATGTTTAAACCAGTTTTCAGCACCTGAGATCCCATTTGGTTAAATTATGTGCTATGTTGCTGTAAAGTTGTCACGGTGTTTTGTGGACCAAGTATAAGTTCAATCTCTAACTTTTACAATAATATCTACCTTCTAGGATTTGTGAATTATAATAATACTTGTTAAATTTTTCCTTTGGTCCTGGTGATGAGAAAAGTTTTATGAAGACAATTATTCTTCCATCTGTGGTTATATCATTCAACTTTTTCTCTGTCCTGTGTTATTCCACCTACTACACTCAGCATCCCTGCTCCTGCTGGTACAAGCTGTTGTCCCAGTCTGCTCCAGACTTTTAGTCTGTGAATCTTGGTGTTTATTCTAAGTCCTCCTTTGCTACAGTGTTCCTGTGAGTGAATTGTTATTGGTCTTCCTGCCCTGCCAAGCCTTCTAATTAATTATTTTCACTTCCAAATTTCTCTCTATCTGCTGCTGCAAAGTAGATTTTGTTCCTGATACTATGATTTTTGTGAGTTACTTTATGCTTTTTATAAAAGAACCCCAGCATGGTTCCTGCTGGTTGATTGGATGCCTGTGCTGACCTAGCATGCAGCAGCAATTTCTTTCTCCCTCCTGCATTACTATTTTTGTTTCTTGCCCTCTTGATCATTACTGAGTTTTAGGTTTGTTTTTTTTTTTAATCAGCTAATGCTCATTCATATAATTTTCTTTACCTCATCCCTGTCCAATAAACCTGCCACGTTTGATTTGCTCTGCCATTTATTTGACTCCTTTGGCTTTAAGTGTGCATATACACCTGTTTTATGTGAACTTGTTTTCAGTTTTTCTCAAATGGCTTTTGCAAATATGGCAAATTTCAGGCATACTTTAAAGAAGTAAAGCTATCTAGGAAAATTAAGCTTCTACCCTTTCTTTGAAAACCAGAGCACTGGAACAGCTTCCCAGGGAAGTGGTCACAGCACCAGCCTGACAGAGTTCAAGAAGCATTTGGACATCACTCTCTGGCACATGGCGTGATTCTTGGGAATGGTCCTGTGCAGGGGGAGGAGTTTGATTCAATGATCCTCATGGGTCCCTTCCAGCTTAGCAAATTCTTTGATTCCTTGTAATTCTGTGATTCTATTACTGTAGCAGAAGGCACATTTTAAAGAAGTTTTGCTTTGTCTTCCTCAGTTGCCAGTATATACGGAATTTGTGTACAATTGCTGTGAAAAAATATTCAAGTTTAATTATACACAACTGTTTAAAAAATCATATCCTATGTTCTTTACCATATAAACAAATATTTTTTTTTCTCTGAAGGCTTGTTCAATTGACAGACTGGTGTTTCTGTCTTTTTTTGCATGGACCTGACAGCTACTTTTGATGCCCTTGTTGCTTCCTCCTTTATGGGCTTCACAGGCTGCTGTTGAACAATTTCCCATAATTAAGTATTGTGTATGACTTTTTTAAACTGCATTTATCATATGAATTTATTTTTATTTATTTCTCCTTTAAAAAATTGCTGGTTGAGTGGAATATCTCTTCTTTGGCTCTATCTTGCCAGAGGTTCTTCTACTGAGACTGTCAATGGAAATACATGAAGCTGAAAATTCTGCAAAGAGTAGCTGTAATCCTTTTGTGTCATTCTAGAGGCAATGAAGCCTTTCAAGGGTAAAATAAGTTCACAGTTCAGTCTATAGCTATATTATGTCTCGAAAAGGGGATCCATTAAAAAGTGACTTCTGTTTCAGTACAGATTTTCTGGCGTGGAGAATAGTGTTGGCATGGGTGACAGCATCTGTTTGGATGACTGTATTTCAGATTTCCAGAACTCTTCAGAAATGCTCTGTTACTCTGAGAGTTTCTGATACAGTAATTGTTATTTTGCTTTGCCCCATCCAAAGGTAATTTTCTTTATCATCCATTAATTTCAGTAGTGATTTTCTTCATGGAAACTGTAAGATCTGCTTGTAGGGTTTTTTTACTTGGATACAGTTGAATGAAATAAAACAAGAGGCATCAGGATAAGGCTGTGCAAGGAAAGAGCTGTACAATACAAGGCTCTTGCACATGGATGTGACGATGGTTGGCACAGGGTATAATGCTTATGAGGGGCAAACCTTAACTCTACTACTAGACTTTTCCATTTACAAATGGTCTGTCATGTACATCTTCCATCTCCTTGTCTGTGTTAATCTCAAATGTAGATATCTTTCACCCAAAATTTCCCATCTGACATTTCAGGCAAGAGTGAACAGCCTAACATGATACTTGTGGGGACATGTTTGTCATTCTTAAGTTCTATCAGGTACTTTCTTCAACACTGCCTCTTTGGTGAAAGATTATCCTTCATTGCTGAAAGTGGAATTGTTCCAGATACAGTGAAATAGCAATTAGGTGTTTCCTGTTTTCTATATTGTCATTAGAATCATAAGGATTTATTCTATGTGATGTTCGGATGCTTTCTGAAACTAGAGATTCACTAAATGTGTTCTTCAAAATTATCATGCTGGAGAGAAAGATATAAATTTCACTGAGTGACACTTGCCTAACTCATCTTTGCTATCTTTTGTCAGTGACAGAAAGGCTTGAAACCAAATATAACTGAAGTTAAACTCTCTTTCTTTAGAAGAGTGAATAAATAAAAGAATGGAAGTTTATAGTATCTAGCAGTGTGACTTCAGAATCTCTGAGAGGGATGTTCAAACACTTCCTTGCATGATGATAATAATTTTTATCACTGTTGACTACTATGTTTCTTAAATTACCTCTAAATCTACAGCAGTGTCTACAGCAGTGCAAAACCATGCACGTGCTTACAAAGAATTTCTTACACAACCCAAAGGAGAATGGGGGAAGAGATCCAGGTCTGGGTTATCTAAGGAAGGAGGAAGATTTTTTTAGAACAATACCCCTGAAAAAGACTACAAGGAGAATAAAATTTGATGTGAGAAAGTTTTATAGACTTACATTGAACTTAGCTGCAATTTTAAGATCCTGTTTTACCCAGATGAGCAGAGTCATATTGGCAGAGCTATAGAAAGAAAAGATGTGAAAAAAAGGATTTGATAGCATGGGCAAGGCTCATGCTTATGACAGCTTCTGAAAGCTCTCTTCCTGTACCCGGTCAAAATAAAATTTCCATGCTGAGTTGCCTGAGATACATTCACGTACAATATAAATTTGAGATGAAAAGTGCCATAAACAAAGTACAAGTTTGGCTTCTGTAGGAGAGAAATTCTTTAATCTGTAATGCAAATCTCAAAAGCTGTATAATGAACATAAAGAGCAATATAAGAAAATCATGTAACTTAAAATTGCTTTGGAGGAAATTATTTTTAGAATGGTGCAAGTAGGAACAATTTAAAATTACTGCATAGTGCAAAAGATGCTTTTCCATAAGAGTGAAAATTGTGGGATGCTTACATCACCTGGAACAGGGATCTTACCTTTCAGCAATCCTCTTGATGTCCATGGCAGAGATCTGAAGGGACTGGTTATTTCAGGGATGCCCTTTAACACCTAAGTCAGTCTTGACAACTAACAAGAAACACACAATTTTCCATTGACAGAGTGTAGAATGGATCAGTCTGTTTTATATCATGCCTTCTAGTAGTTTTCTGGAACCTGAGGATTTCAGGCTTTCTGTGCTGACAGGGAATGATCCAAAGAGATGTACTGCATTTGACCTGAGGCCCTGGGAAAGGCTTCCAAAATTGAGTGATAGCACTGAGTCTGTGCATGTGTAGCTGAATAGAAGTGTATTATATCACAGGATGAGAAATACAGAATTTAAGGTGGCTGGTTAAAACAATATATATGTAACAAGATGGAGGGTTTAGGGTGTAGNCTCTCTGTACTCTCTCCATTTTTGCCTCATTAACATAGCATGTAGAAGCACTCATGGTCAGTGAGGCTGCCACTTAGATAACAATAAACGACAAAGTCCAAACACAAATTTGGCTGCTTGTGCTTTTAATCCTAACCCTGAAAAGAAGAACCTAGAAGAGCCAAGGGGTTTCCCGCAGCAGTTAGTCTGTGAAAGCTTTCCTAACATAGTACAAGAAAAAGTAGCATCTTTTTACAGTGATCAACTATAGTATCCTTTGCTTTCCCATGCAGAATAGAAAATTTTATTTATAGCAGCCAATCACCATAATAATAATATTTCATTCAGTATTCCACATTCCTCCACCAAGTTATAGGGTAGGCATCTAACAGACACCTTGATCACAATATGTCCTTTTTACCTAAAATCATCATCTAGCTGCATCTAGGTTTTTGCTGTTATAACAGACAGCTTCCACTGCTGATGCATTGTGATCCCCAGCAACTGATTTTGGACAAGAAGCTCCCCTGGCAGAAGTAGCTCTGAGCCAGGCCAGTGGGCTTGTAGGCCACTTCCATGTGACTGACCACAGGCATGTGTTTCATCAGAGCTCCTGTCCAGCTGTACCATCAGGATGAGCTCATTTTTTGCTGGGAATCACAGAGGGAAGAGAGCTTGGAGTATTTAACAGCAATAAAGACAGGAGGATCTTTTGAAGGAGACCAACAGTGTGCCACAAGTACCCTTCCTGGCTTTGAGGGAAAAAATTTTGTCCTGTGCTGTAATAAGTAAGCTTTCAGTTTAGGCCCTGATGCAAGTAAGCATCTTATATATCTTGCTGAGAATAAAATCAGCAGCATTGACCCAGCTGCAGGTAGAATTTTTTCTGGCTCAGTGGAAGAAAGCCAGGGTGCTGAGGAGGATGCTGAGATATGACAAATTGTTCCATGCCCTCCCATTAAATGTACTATAAGTGCTGTAGTGTGCTCAGGTATTGTTTCTCCCTCAAAAAGGAGAAGACTGACTGCGTCTTTGAGTAAACCAAAAGAACATGTGGGAACCTAAGTTGACGAATTATTGCTGGAAACTTTCAGATTAAAAAAATTAATAAATATTTGTAGCTTAATATGCATAATTAGAAAATTAGTCATTTTCAGGATTTTCACTGCACTATGATTTGGGAGACAACCAGACTGATAACTGAGGGAGAGATGCTATGTAGTGGCAAGGAAGAAGATGGGAAGTAGATTTGACCAAAGTGAAACAGCTCATGGGGCATGGAAGTATCCCTCCAGCATGCAGCTCTCAACCCTTTTGACCTATGATGGACAGTTTTTGTGGCTGATAGAAAAAGAAATTAATGATCTAATAGAGTTCTTAAGTGGTAAATAAAACTCAAGTGAAGTCTAAAGACTGTGATACCTGAACTAAATATGCTTTGGTGGTTCAACAAAAAATTATGAATATGGGACAACTTTTTTGGCAAATGCAAGGTTGTCTAAAGTCACAGTTTTTCTCTTTGCTCGATGAATATGTAGGGAAAAACAGGCTTGTGGATAACTGGTTTGATGTGGCTGATATACTGCAGCTAATTTTTATCGTAGTGTCTAAGGCCTATCAGTCTAGTTCAAATATTTCACTTGCATGTGTGACCTAAAAGAATTTTAAGAAAGTGTGTTAAATTATCTCAGAGGGATGATATTAGTTTGCGATGTATTTCCAACAGTTTTGGTTTTGGCAAATTAATATTTTCTAACACTTTACCCTCATCTGTACCAAAAATAAAAAGAGCCCAGACCTAAAATATTTTGTCAAGAAGATCATGACCAAACCAATCTGACACTGTTTGTGTTTGGGAACTGATATGTATAAACAACCATTGATTCCATGTCACTGATCTGTTTGAAAGCTGGCTCAACATCTGTTACTGTTTGGCAGAGGGGCACAGAATGTACAGATTTTTAAAGCCTTGTAAAATGCTTTCATATTTATTTAATGGATGATATTTCATTACAATTAATAACCTGATAAAATTCTTCACCAGAGGTAGGAGGATGAGAGAAGTTAAGAGACAAGCACATCTGCTAGTCTTGTGGAGATCCAACAAACTTTTAAATGAGATTCACACTTGGAACTCCTTTTGAGTTTATTTTCATCCTGAAATCCAGAGAGGATAGTAATGGGCTGAAAGGAAACACACTGTATTGCTGTGAAATATGTCCCAGAGGAGCCTTTACAATTGGTCTATCACCAGCTTCATTAGTCAAATGTTTTCACAGGAGGAATAATGGGAAGCTGGCTGTTTTCCTAGCAAGTGAATACCACTATCTATGACACTTCTATGCTTTAAAATATTCCATCTCACAAACGATAGTAATCATGTAGTCATAATCAGAGTGGAGAAAGACTTCTGAAAATATTGAAATCCTGTGAGCAAGACAGATGTTAAAAATATATAATTCATTCAATGGCAGAAAAGTGAAATTTTGAAATGAAGAAAGATAATCTTAAATGTTCAAGTGTTCTATTCAATATATTTTTGTTTACATTTGAAGTACATTGCCTTTAAATCAGATATTCAAACTTTAATGTAATTAGATGTTATCCTCAATAAGTTTTGTAGTATTACAATGTTCTGTAAGACGATAAGCAGATATCCCCAAGCTAATGTTACAAGAACTCAGAGCACAGTGGTACAGTCACTCCACTAGTCTCATCCAGTTTGTTGCTTAGCCTGGCAGCAGCTGGTGGAGCTGAATTGGAGCTGGAATCATCAGCAGCATTTTGCAGTGTTCCACGGATGACTGCCTGCTTTGCCCGGGGGCAGGCAGAGATCCCCTGCAAGAAACACAGAGCCCAGAGCTTGTACACATCCCTGTGGAGCCTGCAGCAAAGTTGCTTTGTCTTTTCCAAGAGTAACTGGCTAAACATGGCTAGATGTTGGCTAAACATCAGATTCATATCTTTGAATGGGGCACTTCACCGGGGCACACAGCTGTGTTCTCAGGCAAATGCATTTACAGAACTAGGGATTTAAACTTAGTTTCTCATTTAACTTAGCTAGAACTATAGCTGCCAGTGCTGCCAAAATAAAAAAAAAAAAATGTGATAGGATAAAGGTAGCTGGCAAATCTTGAAAAGTATATGTGTAGGTAAATAAAAGCTGGTTTTATAATCATGTTTTAGAGAAAACCTTAACTACACTATGATATAATGGAGTACAATTTAGGTTGACAAATTAAGCAGTGAAAATTGGAAAAGGCCAAGATTTAGGTTGCATGTGAGCTCTCATGAGTATGCCTCATGGCACAATATTTGCTCTCCATAAGTTCTCTCAGTCTCTACTACTCCCAGTATATTCTGTAGTGGTTTTGAGCTTGAATCATTGAGCAAGCAGCAGACAGTGAGTTCTTCTGGGTTTCATTTCTTTCACAGAACAAATGCGGGAGAAACTGTAAAATTCTGCACTACAACAAGTCCAGTGTAAAGAGAACTTATTGAGAACACAAACACACAACAGCCTCTATTGATGATATGTGAAGTTATTTTCCTAGAATGCTTATAGTTGTAGCTGTTTGAATCTGTTTCACTATTATGTGCATTGTCTTTGCTTTAAATAATAAAAGCTTTTTTCAGTTATTACACAAAGCTTTCCAATCTGAGAAAGCCAGAGAAACATGGCTTCCCAATCTTGTTCTAGAAAAGCACAGGACTTGTTTCATGGTATTATCTTAAATTAACAAATACATTTTGCTTGAAACACAAACAAGGCTTTGAAAATTTTGGCACCACTGGCACATATTTTTATTAGATCAGTGAAGGAAAATGGGGTTGGATCCTATTACCAAATGATTGAATGGAACTTTTTTAGTAATGATATTCCCACTATTTCAACCCTTGAGTAAATTTGCTCGTAGAAGAGCTATTTAATCTGTCATTCCCTTCAACAATAAAACTCCTTAGTAGAAGAAAAATGAATGTTTACTTGATATTTGCAGTCTATAACGAAAGAAATAAAATTAAATAGGACTATTTTGATTCCAAAAGCACAAACAGTTGATGCTAAAAAGCAAAAATCATCTTCCCCAAACACGGCACACATCAATTTAAGTTTAATTAAAAGTAACAGCATCAATACCATCTTGATGCTTGTCAGAATATTGAAGAGTTGTTGGCAGATGCTGGCAATACAGCAGTAAATATGAATCCTTCCCTGTTGTATAATTTAATTTTTTAACGCAATCACACCGCTTATAGACTCTTCAGGTACGTTCAAGCCCACAGGGTATTGTGTACACACAGCACAGCATAAGCCAACCTGTTTTCTTAGGTGAAATCAATGCAAGTCTAAAAATAACTCTATGAACATATGTGCTACAGTGTTTTGAGGTAACCTTTGTTTTCTCACAACTTAATGTAATAAATCAAAACCATAGAGCCAAGCACATGCTGTTTCAGCTCCTCTTGCACAGCCATACATCACTTCTCAGTGCAAGCAGGAAACTTCTGACTTGTATATAACATAAAATCCGTTGAATGTACTTATGGGAGAATTTTAAAGAGAAATAATATTATTTGTAAGGAACTTACCTGTTTTAAAAAAAACACATGCTAACAAAAGGGATGGCTGATAGTAGAGTAACTTTCTATTGAACTTTTTTAACCACTTTAAGGGCTCTATACTTATAGATCGCCTGCTGGGTGGTTACTAACTGTTCATTATCTTGTGGTTTGTGTTAAATGAGACCAAGGCCCGTTCACCACAAGTCTGTCTCAGAGCAACTTGAATAATACATGGGCCTTTCACATCCTTGTGGGTTTTCTTCACTGTCTAGTACTTAGCAACTGGAGCTGCTTTCATCATCTGAGGAGTAAAGCAAATTGGTGTTGAAGCTGAAGAAACATTGCTCTATTTTGGCACGTCTAACGTGTACTCTCTTCAGTGGGAAAAAGTTTGTCAGGTTATCACTCACAATTATTAAATTGGCTCAACCATTCCAAATCTGAAAGCAAATTGCTCGTGGAGAACAAACTAAGCTTGCGACTCTGAAAAAGCAAACAGCTGTTGTGCTTGACAATGAGGGGCTGTGGATGCCAAAGAGAGGCTGCTGCTGCTGAGCCTGACAGGACTGAAGGGCAGGAGGAAGATACAAGGAAGCTGATACCAATGTCAGCAGTACAGAGAAACCTTAAGGAGGCAAAAGGAACTGTTGTGTAGGGAAGTGTAATACATATGCAAAATTGACAAAGGCACCACCCATATCTTCTAAGACCTGCATCTACCTGATTAATTAGTATTAATAGCTCTTAGAACAACAACAACAAATAGTGCAGGAAGGGTGCTATTGGTTTTCTCGGTTGTGTGTCTTGTATCTTGGCAAGGTAGAACTAAGTGGAAAGGTGTATTTCAAGTGTTCAGTTGTTTCAGCAGGGTTTTGCATTTTTGTTTGGAACTGCTGTAGGCTCATGCAATGTCCTTTCCTATGAGATCATGCCTTTGTCAATTAAAAAAATCTAAATCTGCAATCTAAGATTTGCCTGCAAGTTAGTGAAAGACCAGTCATATAATTTAGTAATACCTTTTAGCTGGTTTTCCTCAAACTAGCTAAATGAGACACTACAAATCCTCTTAAATTTCTTAAAGACAGTTCTCAGGGTATTTTTTCTTTAAAAAGATATTTTTATATTACTGTTACAAATATGATCTGGTGTTAGAAGTATAGTTTATACGCTTAAAATACATGTACCTAAAAATATGTCAAATTCAATTTTGGATAAAATAATTACCAACAGTCTATAATAAATTTAAATAAAGGCATGACTTACATTCTTTTTAAAATGATCTGCTTGTAAATTAAAACTTTGGACTGTGATGCATAGATTGAAACAATGATATAGAGTTTTTGGTTGAAGACTGATTCAGCAGCTCATTGTGTGGGACTGACATTGTGTAGGTATTTTTGGCTTGTCTTCTAGTTAAGTTCTTAATTGTTTTCAATTTTTCTCCACATTTGGTCTTCAAATACTCCAAATATCTGTGAAATGCGGCCTTCCATATGCCAACAGCCTCAACCAGCCCCTGTGTTTTGGTTTTTTCTTCCTTAGGGTGGATACTGAATTTAATGAGTTCTCTGCAGTTGGAGTTTACTGCTAGTGTATATGATGGGGATAGTGCCATGAGGCCAGAACAAAACATGCCCATTTTCTTCTGGTTTAATGGGTACATAAAAAGGAGAAATATTATTGTGTGAGGCTGACTTTTTATCTGTATTTAACAGCTACTGGAGAGTGTCAGGAGGTCAGTCTTTTGCCTCATCAAGAACTCTGACTGAAGGCTTCAGCTTCTTCAGCCAAAGTGAAACACTCCACCCTGTTGTGGGTTAATTTTTTTAGTAAGTCCATGTCAATGAGTAAATATTGTTCAAGGAAGGGAGGAATGGGGGGGATTCTTAGCTTTGTTGCTCACCTGTAGGAAAAGAAGAGTTAGTTGAAGGGAGATGAGAGCAAAGAACCCTTGTGCAGCCTCTTGGACAGCCCTGGTGCTGGTCACAGATGAGGAGGACAGGCCATCACTGTGGGGAGTGCCAAAGTTGGCAGATTTTTTTTGTCTCTTGTCAGAAGGTCACAACGTAGTGGGGTGATGTATTACATACAAATGCCATATGGCACCTCTTGACAATACTGCTGTAGTTAAAAATAACACCTGAACACCATAAGACTACTGTGGATTTTAAGAATGTGTTTTTTTCAACCTATCCTATTAGCAAATTTCCCATTGTTTAACTTGATTACATTCATGGAAAGGAGACAAACTATGCTTTTTAAAACACGTTTTCTACCGTGAGTCACTAGAAATACTTGAATACAGAAGGTAAATAGACAAACACATCTGTTTTAAGTCAGTCAGTAATTGCTTTACTGTAAATGGTGTCAAGCATAGAAAGAGACAAGGTATTCCACTCAGAGTATTTAATCCCTTTCAAGATAACTTTCTTATGTTAGGCTTAAATGCAGCGTGTAAAATGTTAATGCAAGTAATTCTGCTTTTGTTGCCCATGAATTATTCAGATCTGAGTATCTCCTATGAGTAGTCTGCAAGTTCACAGAAGAATCTTATCTAACTATTCTGACAGTCAATCATTAGAGGCTTTAAGAAAGTATAATGTGCTCAAGTACTGTAACTCAGCTGATTGCACTAACACAGCTCAAAGAGATATATTTGTACTATAAAAATTATTAAGAAACAGATAGTTATGTTTTATGAAGGCAGATGTTTCCAAAGCACAATTACATCCAGTAAAAAATTGTCATGGAAAAGTCAGAGTCTCTAAGATATGGTTTTCTTTGCCTTGGCTGAAACATATGCCTCTTTTGAACGTTTGGCATGTCTTGCAGCTATAAAAACAACTCATCAATAAACAACCCTTTAAAAATGATATAAAAGTATCTAGATGCAGCACAAAATGATTAAAAAAGTATAATGATCCAAGACTTGGCTTGACACATGAAGAAATGGTTGAGTGGAAACAGCAGTGAGGTGGTAGGGGCTAGACCTCTACTACTCTCCTAGGCAATGCATTTCTCCTTTCCTGCCTTGTCCTCCTTTTGTCTGCTTGCCATTACTTCATGACAGAGACAACCTACAGCTGCGTGCATGCTGTGGAACATGACATTGCACACTGGGTCTTGGGACAGGGGAAGTGTTAAATCATGTCCCTGCAATAAAAAGGGAGCTAGGAGGAGATGGGTGTCATCATGGTTTTCTGGTTTCTTTCTTATCTCCTGTAACAGTGGTTTGTGTAATGAGATGACAGAAATGGTTTAGCATGTGGAGTGCACATGGGTGGATGGGTTTCTAGGAGAAAGATGTAAAGGCGAAAGAAAACACAGATAGAGGGAAATGTAGGAAGTTATAAAAAAAGAGAATGGATACGAAGTCTGTATTTCTCATGGAAGGAAAAATGACTGTGAAGTTTTTAAGGAAATTGACCCCAAAACTTTTTCATGTCTTTACTCCTTGTTAAGGGTGGGAGAGTTGTCAGGGAAAGCAGTAGCAAGTTTGGCACAGAATTCAAAAGGCAACAAATGTTTTGATTCACTTCCATGACCAGCATCCTAGGCTTTATTTGGAATGCAGCATTGCACGTGGCACACTTATGTGTGAGTGTGGTCATGACTTTTCTCAGAATAGGGAAGAAGACTTTTGGGCAATTTCCAGACCTTTAGAGGTCTCATGTTCAAGGTGGCCCAGCAGTCTGGTTTGGTGCTCCCTTGATCCCACTCTGCATTCCAGCCTGCTGCAGTAAGCTCCACTATAGCCAAGTTCATCTACTTTTCAGAAAAAATTAAAGCCTCAGTCTTTTCAAAAGGCATCAAACAATGCAAACAACTTCATGGCCTAACACCAAGCCTGCCCCTGGTTCTTGGAAGCATTTTCTTGTTTGCTTTATCTAAATACTAGATTCAGCCAACTGATTTCTATGTCTCGGGTGTCACCATAAAAAAAATCTCTTTATGAATGCAGGCCAAGGTTGTTTACCTCGTTCTGGTTACTCTGTATCTGAATTTCTCTAAATAATTTCAAAAGGCAGGAAAAGGGTAAGAGGATATCACAACTCAGTTTCTAGGCTTTTTTTTTTTAATCCACATGTTAGCCTGGAAATGTTTTCTGGATGTTCCTTGTTATCATAGAATCAACTAGGTTGGAAAAGACCTTTGAGATCAGCAAGTCCAACCTATGACCAAACACCACTCTGTCAACTATAACATGGCACTAAGTGCCACATCCAGTCTTTCCCTAAACACTTCCAAGCACAGTGACTCCACCTCCTCCCTGGGCAGCCAGTTCCAGAGCCCAGCCTCTCTTTCTGTGAAGAAAAAGCCTTGGTGCTCCTTCTACTGTGCTCTTATGGTTCATGGAGTGATTTTATGTGGTGTTTCTCTTGATAATTGGAATAGATTTTCAGGAGCAGATTAAAGATAAGTAAAATTGTCAGAGGCAATATGCAGTAATTGCTTTGTTCTTCAGAGAACTTAAGAGAAGTGGCAGACTCTCAAATGAGAATTTTCTTATCCAGGACTTTCTCTGAAAGTGAGAGATGATAAATAGATGTGTTCCTTTTGAAAACCACTCAAAAATGCTTCAGCACACAGTATTATTACCAACCACTATTACAAGTCATTTGATAGTGATGCATGAGTGAGTTAAAAGTGACTTTGCACATGAATTATTCCTCTTGGTAACATCTACTATTCAAATAAATATCAGCTTTTGGATGTAAAAAATGTGGAGGAAGAAAAATGGAAACGGGTGAAAGAAATATAGAAATATAATAAAACTGTAGTAAGAGTGTGGCAAGAAGGGAAGGAACTAAAGAGAGGAAAAGTCATATGGTTCTTATTTTTGTTCATTTGTTGAAGTTTATGTGCCTCTCAAGGGTCATAACAAAAATGTGCCACTTCTTTGAACCTCAGCATTATCCCTCTAGTACAAAAGAGGCAAGGGTTTCTTGTGAAAATGAAAATTCAGTTATGTAAATAAAACTCATGTGGATGTGGTTCAGGTTGCAAATGACTCCAGTAATGCAGTGCACGATGGCCTTCAGGGATTGGCAGTCTGGAGGCTGTGAGGAGGACACAATGCTCACAACATCAGCCTGGAGAGGAGCAGAGGCTGGAAACTTGCGTTAGGAAGAGTAAACTCTCATCCAAAGCCCTGATATGTGTGCCCTGATATATGTCTTCTGCAGTTAGTATTTGGGGCTGTAAAGTGCTACCTGAATTTAACACTGTGTTCATGTCAGGCTGAAAATGAATTGTCAGTGATGTTAATTAACTTGGTGTTCATTTACAAAATCCCAGAAAGTTTGAAGTTACACTGCAAACGTGGTATCACCTGTTTTCACATGCCTGTACGTAAGTTTCTGCATATGCTTTTGATCCATGTATATCAGAACCATAAACCTTGTGAAACAGGGTGCTGTCATACTATGAATTATGTGGTATTAAAAAAAAATCTGAATATCTAGATATATTTGACCCTGTTAAATACCCTTATTTTATTTCAGGGTTACTTATCACTCTGTAGGTCTCTAATATCTCTTCCTGTTATCCATATATTGACAGAGACACTCATAAAATTTTTGTCCTTCTAGGCACATACTTTTGTATTTTGACTTCTTCTGCCTTTTTAAATTTTACCTGCTGCTTTCCATGTGTCACGGATTGGGTGTTACTAGCATTCAAAATTACATTCAGGAAATGTGCAAATTGCTTGGAGAGCAGTAGAAAGATGATGCATCCATTTCTTACTGAAATTGAGTAAGATAAGGAGGTGACAGTTTTCAACTTGAGTGTCACCAGGAACTCAGGGATGGGGACTAGTACAATTTTCATACGGATCATATAATTCTTGAGCATTTGAATGGCCTGTGCAAGCTGTCAGGGGACTGACTGGACTGTTGGTGTTGGAGGCTAGCCTGTTGCTAAACAAATGCAGGATATGCACTGGTACCAAGGTGGGTTGAGTGTAAGCTGACATCTGAAGTGCTTAGCAGTGTTTGGGAGATGGTATGGGCTGTTGGGAGGGGATCTGTCCATCAACCCAGAGAGCTCATGCCTGCTTCTGCTTTCCTTGTCAGACTGCTGGGTGTCTCTCACTGGCAGGATGCTTTTCCTGTCTGTGCTGTGGCTGTTTTGGCAGTTTATGTATCTTCTTTATTAAGAAGCTTTTGGTGCTATGGATTGTCACAGACTCTGCATTGTCACAGAGTATGCACCATGCATTTGTGCCTTGCTGTCACAAGGCACTGCTGTGAGTGGTTAAAAATCCCAGAGAATTTTCAACTGTCAAAACCTTTTGTAATTTCCTTGGCAGAATATTTTGCTGTGGCCATTCTGTCCATTCCTGCTTTGGGACTTTTGCCTGCTTCTTGCCATTCCCTGCAATTACCAGTTCCACTGCCATTATTTTTTAACGCACACAGACAGACATACACACACACACCCTCCTCCTAATTTTTTACTTATTGCCTCTCATGTGGGTTTTTTGCTCCTCTCGGCAGTAGAAGTGTCTCCCTCCCTGGAGGTTTATTGATGATGCTTCTTACCTACTGCTGTAACTTTGCTTTTGAAGGATTATCACAATTCACTAAAAACCTTTTGGGTAGGAAGCAAATTAAAATGGCAGCCAAAGAATGCTCAGGTTATAAAGTCCTTTACATCCTGGACACTGCATCACTCAGGTCTGAATGACAAGACTTGCTCTGTGGGCAAAGGAGCCATGGAGTCTGAGTTAACATCATGGAACCTGATCCAGTTGTTGATGGACTTCCTTAAGGAAGCTTAACTTGGGGGCTCTTTGTTTCCTTCTTGTGAAATGGAATGTGGAGTGAAATGAAGCTGAGGGAAAACAGGTAGAAAGAATAAGACAGTAGGAAGAAATTTCAGCTCCTGCTGGCCCACCTGTTATGATTTTGCTTTGAACTTTGTCTTCTTTTTTTCCTAGGTTGGCTTGACTTTCCAGACACAGATTGTAGTCTAATGCTGAATTATTTGTAATTTAAACGTATTTTAGTTATCATCAGCTGCAGAAGTACGTACGAGACAAAAAAGAAGAAACATGCTTTCAGTTCACTGATAAAGTAAATGTTGGGTTGGGGACTCACTTTGAACAAGAACAAATTAGTTTTGAAATTTTTGCTGAACTGGAAGTTTGAAAATACTTGACTTTTAAGTAGATGTGTAGTATTTGGTTTTAAAATGAATGGAAAGTTGAAATAGCAAGAAACTTGTCTTAAAAGCACAGCTATATATTTGATACAGCACTGGAGTCTTAGAAGTCCTGTTTCTCTTGTTGGAAACTGTAACTTAGTGATTTTACCTGGAGTGTACCTTGGACAATTTTAGTTTTCAGTTATAATGACATTTATTAGCTATCCAAGCAGCTGCTTTCTCCATGTGATGCTTAGTGCTTCCTTCGAGAGTTCAGGGACAGAGGTGCACGAGGTGAAATTTTTTATTGTTGTTGTATGGGTCTGGCCAGGGTGTGATCTGACTCTTTCCTTAGCTGATCAAATACTCTGCTGTGACAGTTCAAGCTTCTCAGGAAACTGCACCTGATAACAAAAGTATTGTATAAATAGAAAACAGAAAACTACCTGCAGGTTGGAAATTTGTGTTCCCATCCCTACAGCACATCACTTCAGAGGCAAAAGGCAAAGAGTTATAAAAGGAAAGGAAAATGTTAATAGCACATAAAGTATTAGAATTTTATCTAAAATCAATGTCAGAGTATCATGTGAAAATGCTTTTTCTGGCTGCATGCTGATTGTATATGTAGAGGAGAGAGAGACTGAGTACATATTATAAAGCCTTAATTTGCAACCATCTGAGTGAAGTATTCTCTTTGGACCTAAGAGCTACAAAAAATGTCCCTCCCTAGACAATGGGTTGATATAACTTTTCAAGTGTCCTGAAAAAGTTGTTGCTTAGAGAGTGAGCTGCTTCTGAGTCCTGTAATAGACGAGAAATGCATGCTCCTGCTTGGACCAGAAGATAATAGGAAAGTGATATCTGTGGTTTGCAGGCTGGCTCTGCTCGCAGAGAGAACACACCCATCCTTGACCTTCACACACCCAGCTAGCTGAAAGCACTGTCAGAAAGAAAATGTTCTCTTCACAATAGATCAAGCAGGGGTGGTAGGGGCTTTTCAGTACTCTATAGTAGTTACTAATGGAAAAGTAACGAAAAAAAAAGCTCAAAATAATTTTCTGAAATGTTTGGATAGAATGAGCACGACAAAGAAGGATGCTTATTATTGAGGCAGTGTCAATAAAGTACATCTTAGCAAGATACCTGAGATATGGTGCTCCAAAATTGTAATTTCTGTTCAATAAGAAATATCAGCAGCTGATGTTTTAGCTATATCTGAAGCAAACAGGAGATTTTTTTTCTTAAAGCTTTTCAAATTTTTTTTCTTATGTAGTTATTTGAAATGGAATTATTTACTAGAGTGCATATGACATAGTTTCTGAAACTTCAAAGCTGGGTTCTCAAAGCCCTTGAGATTAGAAATTAGGGTTTAGGGTTCCTTAGTATACATGATCTAAATTTCCAGTGCACCCACAGTTTGGTATCACACAGGTGGAACCCTCTGTTGTTGTACATAGCAGGGGCAAGCCTGGAAAAGCAGACTTGGAAAGCCCAAAGACTATCAGGCTGATTGTCTGGGACTTGTCTTGGCTTTGTTGAACATCAGTGGCAACTTAGATATTTTTAAGACACATTTCAGGCTCAGTGATTCTAAATTTTCCAGTTAAATTTGTTTCACCTGAAAACTGCCAGTGTAGCAAGTGTGTTTGACAGACCTTCATCATTTATGAGTACATAAAATACATTGCTGTATGTGTATATAAGTTATTAGCCTAGTTTTGGCCCACTAGTTTGAGTGGACATCTAATTCTGGTGGCTTTGAGAGTTGCATGTGAGTGCTGTTGAGGCACATCGGGAAAAATACTCGTTCAGCCTTGCACCCCAAAGAGTAACAAATAGAAAGCAGAAGTAAGATATCAATTTTTCTCATTATCTGAAGCAGAGGCTATTTTAGCTTTAATTTGGAAACCATAAAGCCTGCTGATGGATAAGGATATTCCATCTTTGATTAGCTGGAGAATACACAAACAAATATTTTTTTTTCTTCAGGGCAACAACCAGCATAAAGGGAAATATGCCCTGAAGATATAAAAATGAAATAACCAAACATAGAGAGAAAAATTAGAAAACCCACAGAAATGCTTTTATGAAAATAAGCTAACAAACTAGAATGTAAATTAAGAACGTATGTGGAAAAATAAAACAAAGACCCAAGATTGAGTAAACAGTATCTAGTGGGAAAAAGTCTTTCTGAGTAGTTGCAGTCTGATGTACCCTAAACAACCAGACAGCTTGAGGCAGGTCCTGGGTTTTTGTTATTGCCTTCCCTTCATTAGCTACAAATAAGGGCATCAGAATTTTTGTCTGATTTTTGTTATTGACACTAACAAGAGAAAACTTCAGCACAAAAAACTTAGGTCCTGAGGTTCCTCATTTATTTCAGACAGCTCTTGTATCCATTCCACTTCAGGATATGCCGCAGATTGCTGGTGAACCTCACATTTATAGGCTTTTGCAATCCCCTTCCTGTGTGTTGGTGATTCTTTCCCCTTGCTTGCAGTTAGTCTGCCTCTGCTTGTTGTTTTACAAGTTTTGCTTGTTAAATGATTTCCAGCTGGCAGTGAATCATTATGTGCTACTTTATCTGCTTTCCACCTTTCTGAGGGTGTCTTTATTTATTAATAAGAACAATAACAAGCTGAAATGCATGTCCTTTTCATAGTCATTATTTGCAAAGTACACTGTTCCAGGCCACCATGCATCTCTGTCATAAATAAAACCTGTAACAGCCACTTAACATACAATGAATATTAAATCTACCGTTCATTTGGCACAGATTTAAAAATAATATATTTACACTCGGTGTGGATCAGCATTTTTAAGACTTGGCTGAATCTGAATAGGAAAATTCCTTTTATCTTGCAATTAAGCCATTTATTTTATACCAATGTCACTCACATGGCAGAGTTTACACAAGATGAAACAAAACAAGCTCAGGAGCTTTCCCTGTGGAGAGGAAAAAGGTTATTTCTAAGTCACTACATTCTGGTTTAAACCAAACAATAGTGGGAAAGTACAAAGTGAGAATAGATTCACATCAATACTAAGAATTAAGAGTTCACTCAGGAAAGCTCAGGCTGTATGAAAGTCACACCCTGGCTGAAGAAATGCAATAAAGCTGTAGTTAAGAAAAAAAAAGATTAATTTCTGCCACTGGCATTCATGACTGAAAAAAACCTCTTAAATTTTCTTCCACCCTGCAGAACTCAGAGCTGGCAAGAGACCCTAGAAATATTAGGAACTTGTCATAAACTCTCTAGGCTAGACTTGGATGTGTCTGGAAAGTTCGGTGCTGTTATTTGTGAGAGAGAAAGAGAACTGGGAACAGTTTCACTGTTGGAAACTTTCACTTCTCAAATATAGTTTGGAGAACAAATGCCACTAACAGTGGTAGGCAAAAAACATGTTGGAGAGACGACAGCTTGCAGATTTAATCACCAAATGGGCACTGAAAAAAAGAAAGAGGAAGGTCCTGTACCCAGGTCTATTTTGGACTTCTAACCAGGACATTGCAGAAGGTAACCTTGGACTAACTGACCACATGTAGAGAGTTTAAATTAAATGGAAAATAAAAGTCTGTAATGATATGCACATGACAATCTGAAGTTAGTTGAACCTAATTGCTTACGGGTATGAAAGCTGAGGAGGCTTTGCTTTTCTTCAAATCAAAGATACAACAAAATATCTAAACCCCCTATTCCTAGAAATAGAACAATATGTTTAGAGGTTGGTTCCAGTTTTTACATCTTCATCCGCACAAGAATTTGTGTCTACATCAGCCTATTCAGCATCGTCTGGCAAATTAGTTAAACACTGAATTATCCAACTCTGTTAACATTATAGAATTTGTTCAAATTTTAAACTTGAAGTTTGGCTGTGAATAACTGTAAAGGATGTAATTGTTGCTGATGTGGGGAGAGCCTGTTCCCATCCACAAAGTTGCCAGCCTTTTCCTTACCTTGTTGAGTGTCTCAGTGGATATTAAGTCATACAAAGGCTATGCTGAGAGACAACACTAAACATAATTTTTCCTTTTTTTTTGCTAAGAGTGTTTAATTTTTATTACAGTGTTTCCCAAGTTATGGTTTATTTCTGATACCAGATGGGGCCTAGGGTCTTCTGCCTACTGCTTGCACAATGAATGAGGGAAAAAGTGTAGAAGAAGTTAAAGCACGGGATGTAAAATGCCTCTCAAGGACTTGACTGCCTGTGGTTGCAAGGTTGACTGTAGCAGCAGTGGGGTTTGCACAGCTGTGCGTGCAGAGTCAGCAGATGTGCTGCATATTGCTGGAACACACTGTCTGCCTTCTTGCCCCTGAAAGTACTTGACTGAGGCAAACTGTATCCTCATGGGTAGGCGTTTTTCAGATGTGATTTTTATGTCTGATGGCACATTAAGGAAAAGGGCTGCTGTGCTGTTCTTGCTAACCTGGGATTGCAGGTGTGATATAAACCTTATGCAAGGCCTTCAGAGACTTCCTTTTATTCTACCTTGCTCACACAAAGAGGCTAATTAATTATCAAACTGGCTGGCATAATTCAAGCACCTGCTCTCAGAAACTTAATAAGTTCAGTTACAGAAACTGCTGTGCTATACAGCCCTCGCCACAGACAACCCTCCCATATGTCTTGCTTGTAGGTACTCTATTATTTACAGAGTAAGTCCTGGGAATCCTTTAGCATTTATGCTTGGAAACGCATCCTGCTCTCCTAGGGCTCTGTTTCCTGGTGCAGCTCACACTGCTCCTCCACTGCTGGGCAGTGGGGCAGGCAGGGGGTCCACCCCTGCCTGCTGCTTCCAGGCTGGGCATAGGGACCCATGCTCAGGCAACCAACTGTTCTGCTTCTGCCTCCCTGCAAGCCATTGTGGGACCTTGGATCAATTTTTCATGCTCCTTTTTCTCTTTGTGCAACTCCTTTTTCTGTTAGGTTGAATGCTCTCTGAACTTTGTATTATCTCCATATACTGTGGTGAATACAACAGACCCCTGAACCCTTTTAGGTGCTTCAGTTTCTACCGCAATGTGAATAATTGCTAAACTAAGCTCCCTATGATGCCATTTATTTTCAAATACAATTTTCTCTTTGAAGCAAAGGGCGACCAATGCTTCAAAAGACTCTGTGCTGTGCTATGGCTCTAGTAAGGATATTGTCAAATGTCCCTGAGGGTTTTTACGATTCGCCTGTTTCATTTTTCTGTTAGTAAGTAGCTATATGGACACCAGCTTTTCATAACAGCTGGTTGCTCAAAAACTCTGTTCTTACCAAAGTTTGAAAGAACACTACATTTACACATTGATGTGCATCAGGAATAGGCAGCTTATCACCTTGGATGCCCTATCCTTGTTACTGCTGAAAGTTTGGCCCTGAAGGAGAGTATTAAGGATTGCATTGGATCTGGCTGAGGGAGAATTCATTTTATCTCTCCCAATTACCATCCTTTTCTCAAAACTCTTATGTTCCTGGGTTTCAGCCCCAAAAAGTCT
This sequence comes from Polioptila caerulea, assembly GCA_013397295.1. NCBI lineage: Eukaryota > Metazoa > Chordata > Aves > Passeriformes > Certhiidae > Polioptila > Polioptila caerulea. Next base: position 3,195,456 of record VYXF01010446.1, read on the forward strand.
AGTGGGTTGACCCTCTGTGCCAAACATCCTCCAAAACTTATCTATCTTTCCCCTCTGCATCTGGACAGGGGAGAGAAAATATAGTGAAAGGTTCATGGATTGAGATAAGGTCTGAGATCACTCAGCAAATACTGTCATGGGCAAAAGAGACTCAATTTTGGAATATTATTTGAATTTCTTACTATCAAAATCAAAGCAGGATAATGAGAAGTAAAAACAGACCTTAAAATGTCTTCCTGACTCCCCCACCTCCTTCCCAGCTCTACCTCCTCCCTTTCAGCAGTGCAGGGCAGCAGGGAAGCAAGGTTATGATCAGTTCACCACACATCATTCCTGCTGCTGCTCAGGGAGAGGAATTTTTCCCCTGCCCCAGTGTGTGTTCCCTACAGGAGACTGTTCTCCATGAAATTCTCCAAAGTGAGTCCATCTCACAAGCAACAATTCCCCATGAACTGCTATAATGTTGGTCATTTTCCCACGGATGCAGTCGCTCAGGCACAGCTGGGTATAACCTGGGTCCCCCACAGGGTCAGAAGTCCTTCCAGGAAGCCTGCTCCAGTGTGGGCTCCTCTGTCCTTTGGTCTGCAGGTCTCTGCCAGGAGCCTGCTCCAGTGTGTGTCTCTCCCATAGCTGCAGGTGGATCTCTGCACCCCTGTTGATCTCCATGGGCTGCAGAGTACAGCTGCTTCACCATGTTCTTCACCACAGACATCAGGGGAACCTCAGCTGTGGTGCCTGGAGCACCTCTAGCTGGTGGAGGTGCTCCATACCTGCCTTGGTGTCTGCAGTTGTTCCTCTCACATATCCTTACCCTGCTTTTCTTTGGCTGCAATTATGTTTATGCAAGAATTTTTTTTATTCCTTCTTTTAAAATCTGTTATCACAGAGGAATTCATGGCATTTCTGGTTGGCTCAGCCTTGACCATTGCTAGGTCCATCCTGGAGCTGGCTGGCATTTGCTCAGCTGGACATGGAGGAAGCTTCTGGCAGCTTCTCATGGAAGCCACCCCCATAGCCCTCGCTACCAAAACCTGGCCATGCAAACCCAATACAAGTATAATGTTTTGAAAAAGATCAAGCAGCAATTTTCTTTTTTAAAAAAAAGCTTTTCATGTTGTTGGAGAGGTGGGGAATAAGGTATTTTTGCCTTCTCTGTGATTGTGGCACAAGTGCCAGTAACTATTTTTACACTCTATTTACATTCATCAGAGGCTCTGTGGCAAAATCTGTAACACAAACTGGTAATTCTGTATGGGACAAAATAAGCAGGTGATTGCATGTCTTTGAACACATTTAAGCTGCTTGACAGTCATGACTCAGTAGCATTTAAAAATGATGGTTTTAGATAGTGTAGCATTCAGAGAATGTGTGTGTCTCTGGTGTTGTTCCTGCCCATCCTGTCATGTCCTTGCCTCCCACTATTTCATTACAAGCAAAGGCACAGAAGAGACTTTCTCTATTTACTTTTGGAAAATAATTTCAGACTAGTGCAGCTGAGATGAAAAATGTTTTCTATTATGTGTTTATCATTTTTCTTTCCTATCAACAAGTATAATGCAAGAAACCCATTCACTTATTTGCATACTCCAGGCTTTAAAATTCTTCTTAGAGGCTATTTGCATGGTTGCTGAAATAATGTTGGCATTTTTCTAATAAGAATATGAGCTATATTTCTGTGGATCAGTGCTGTGTAGGGGTGGGGAAATGAAATCCAGCAGCACTAGATATATGTGTTAAGTTAAAAAATCATGTAAGGAAACTCAGGAAGTAAATGATTGACAATGCTGGCCTTTAAAAAGGCCATAATTAGTCCATAACATTAATGCCTATTGAGGTTTGTGCTTCGAGTTTGTCTCAGGGTGCTGCTGTTTTTGTCCTGTGTCTGACTACAGAGTCAAAAAGGAACTGGCGCGTGGGATTTGATTGTTTGTACGTAGGGAGGTTAACACTGCCTGGGTTTTTTTAAATCTCCTTCTTCTTCAAGGAAGCTTTGATTTTTTTTGAACAGGAAGCAAAATCTTTAAAGTGTCTCATGAAGGCAAAACCTCTCCAAATATGTGGATTTTTAGTTACTACAGTTATTTTCTATTCTGTTAGGGCGAGCAGAAGAAGAACATAGTCTATTCAATTCCACAAAGAAGGCAGAGGCAGACTACACTAAAAATAAAGAATCAGAATAGTTACTATGTAGGTCAGGACACGGTGAATACATACATATAACATTACCCACTACATATGAAATTTAAATGCAGATAAATTTGCATTGACTGTCCTAAAAATCCTGAGGATGTGTGGATGTTAAATGTGAAGGCTTACGAGCTTTATATATTAAAAAAAAAATCTTTATACTCACACCTTTCCCTGAGAAGTAGTCTGCTACTCTTTGATTTACTTAAAACTTCCACCATTGTTTTCTAAGACCCTAGGGTTCTTCTGCACAAAGGACCCTGAGACATCACAAGAGTTACAAAGAAATTGTTCAGCAACAGGCAAAACTGCAAGTTTATGCAGTTGTTCCTACAGCTGTCATTTATGACAGTGTTAACTCTTTCACCACTTTACATTTTGAGAGAAATCAATGTAATAGATAAAAAAAAAAAAAAAAGGGAATGAATTCAAATAGTTATCTAAAGTTGTAGCTCTTTTAGGGACCCTATCAGAGGACTTTGAGTATGTGATGTTGATAACACAGCACCTAGGAAAATAAAATTTGAAAACTGAGGAAATATTTCTGAAAAGCCTGGTGGAAGCATTTTTTGCATGTAATATTAATTCTGTTTATATTTTATTCAATGGTTAAACACATAGTAGCCATTTACAATTGTAATGTATAATTTGTAAAATTCAATGTCATTGAAGATAAAGATCTTCACTATTTTTTTTTTCCACCTTTCCATTTCTTGGTCATGTATACGACCTTTGAATTTACCACAGCAAAAAAATCAGTGGATTCCAGAAAATTTGTGGAGAGAGAATAAATTCAGGTGTTAATCTATTGGAAATAAATGCATAGACTTAAAACACTAAGGCACAAATGTAAGGGTCCATAATAAATCTTAAAATTTAAAACAATTTGGAAGAGGAAGTAACTCCTTTTCCTCTTGCAAAACTTTTATGGTTCCAAGTTCTGATTGACATGAGTCTTTCAAATCTTAAACATCATTAACTTCCTTCTTTGAGAGATTTCCAAAGACTGGGAAATTCCAGTATCAAGGTACATAGTTAATTTTTTTTTTCCACCATTCAGTTTCTCTAAATGAAAGGATCAGGTCTGTGGCATTTCCTTGTGGTTTTGAAGCCAGAAATTGCTGTTTCTTGTCATTCTTGTTGCCACTGACAATGTATGATAGGAGAAATGAAGAGATCCTGGGAAGATAATTTTATAAAATACACAGGAGATCACTGGTTTGTTTGGGAATGATGATGTGATTTTTATGCTCATTTTGGAAGGAGTAAAACCAATTTTGAATGTGGCATTTTCTACAAACTTGCAGCTGTGAATTATTTTTTACTAGTATCTAACTATTTCAACACTAATGATAATGAATGAAATGAGCTTAGATTTCTTGTGATAAGCTACTTGATTTTCTGAGTGAAGCAAAGACACAGTATCATGTAGGCTGCTGGAATTGATGACAGCTGAGCAAATTCCTGTTACTCAGGTAGGGGAGTGATCCAGAAAATCAAGCACTAGCCCTTTTCCTTTTCCTATTTCTTACTCCACTGCTGCTTAAATTACTAGCAATAACCTCATTCTTTTAAGGCTGAGGTAAATTGTTAGAAGTGTTTTGGGAATGTGACTATGCACATTGTGTCTCAGCAGCATAAAATATCTAAAATGTGTCCCACTGAGAGGCATGTGCTTGTTAGTTAAGAAAAGAAGATGCAGAAAATGTTGAGAACAGTTTGTTTCATCCCAAGACTTCATTTGTGAAACACAGGATTTTTTACTAGCTACCAGGTAGATTATTGACACAGTGTGTCACAAAATTGCCTCACAAAGGGAAATGTATTGAAATCTCATGTGCAGATAGCAGATGGACTAATTAGAGTAGGTTATTTGTGGTAGATAAACAGCCAGTGGTCAAAGCAATGTTATCACAAGAGCTGGTTATGATTTGTGAAAAAATATCTTTAATGATGTATCAGAAGCAGAAGACAAATTTTCGGCTTTGGGTATTTTTATTTGTTTTCCAGTGCACCTTTTTCATGTTTTCCATTCTTTTTCCCATTCTCAGTGAAAGCAACTTCAGCATTGTGAGAATATAAGAGTGCAGGAGATTTTGGTTAGGGTCCAGTGGTTTACTGCCTGAGTCTTGACAGAAACCAAATAAGGTATCCTACTGCAAGACTGAGCTCAGTAACCATTTAGTTTATTAGTGGCAGACTTAGGATGATTCTTAATTGGAAAATTTACTAAGAAATGAAAGATATGGTTGAGTTTGATGAAGTTAGAGAGAGGATATAAAACTGAATAAGTGAGAAAAGGAGACAGCGAAATAAAAAGAGAGGGAAAAAATGCAGCTACTGTACAGAAGAAGAAACTGACAGTGATGGTAAATGCAAGAAAGGAAGAAAATGTAGCAAATTTAGGAAATAGACTGATGCGGAATTAGATGATAAGAACAATCCTTAAGAAAAAACTATTTTATTTTTTAATTTTTGTGAGGCTTGGTGTAAAAAAAAATAAATTCAATGGTCTGAAGAAGGTGGTTGTATGTTAAGGTGTAGGATGCTTGTATTGATTTTCATATTGAGAGTCTTTTGAAGGTAATATGTAAATATTACAGTCGTTTTTGCTTTAATCCCACATATTCTCAATGGCCACTCTGTGTGTAGAATTATTATGTACATTGTAATCCTGCTTGGATACTGTTCTATTCCAAAAGTATGTGCCTTCACATTTGTCCCTATAACTTGACATTTCACCTTCAAAACTGAAATTTTTTGCTCTGGTTGCAGATATTTTCTAACAAGAGCTGCTTGGGGAATGCTTTTCCTGGGCCTTTTTGACTATGATGGTGTCAGGGAGTTTGAAATAGTACAACCCTTACAGACCTTCCTCTTTCCTTACTTGATTTTGGCCAGGTCTTGGCTGGGATTTTTAATTTGCTTCACACAGCTCTTTATACCAGCTCTTCAAAGCAGCTGCTCTGGGGCTGTGGTTTGAATTTGAAATAGGATGATGAAAGAGTATTTGTTACATCTGAGCAAGGCTTACACAGAGCCAAGGCCTTTTCATTCCTCCCCTCACCCACCAGCGAGGGGGCTGGGGTTGCTCAGGAAGTTGGAGAGGACACAGCCAGGACAGCGACCCCGACTTACCCAAGGGACATTCCATACCATATGCTGAGCATATTAAAGCTGGAGGAAGAAGGCAGCAGGGAGGGACATTTGGAGTGATGGCGTTTGTCTTCCCAAGTCACAGTTACGCATGACTGAGCCCTGCTCTCCTGGAGATGGCTGAACACCTGCTGCCCACAGGAAGCTGTGAACTCATTCCTTGCTTTGCTTTGCTTGCATAAATGGCTTTTGCTTTCCATGTTAAACTGTCTTTATCTCAACCCATGAGTTTTCTGGCTTTTACTTTTCCAATTTTGGTGCTTATTCTGACAGGAAGGAAATGAGTGAGCGGCTGCACGGGGCTGGGTGCTGGCTGGGGTTAAACCACAACACCTGGAATGAACTCTTGCCTTGTCTGAAGTTCCTTGAGCATTTCCCTGGCAGGCAGTACACTGACCTGTGTGATGCTCATCTTACAGAATTTCTGCAATTCAAGTGTGTCCCTTGAAACCATGGCCAATACAAATGGTATAGTGTTTGCCAGCTTTGTTTGGGATGTGTTTGACATTTGCAGAAACAAGGACAGATATTTTGGTACTATTTCTTCATAATAACAGCACATGCTTTTAAATTTTTTTTATTTCTTTGAGAATTAAATGTACAACAGTCAAGCTAAGGCTGTGTATGCAAAGAGGGTTTTTGTGTTTCCACTGACCTTTTTAAACTTTCATACAAAATTGACCCAAAAACTCCAGGACAAAACATCCGGTTTTAATCTCGTGACACCAGTGTTTACACTGGGAAATAAAAAACCCAATGCCAAAATCTTTATGCATATACATAATATTTTATATGTCATAAAATGAGAAAGCAAATGCTTCTCTCAATCTATTTGTGTAATGGAAATTGTGAAATGATATTGGGAACTAGGCATGGTGTTTGTGCATTCTCAGCCCATAGCAGGAATACAGTGGGCTGAGGAATCAGGATTTGTGGGCAGCTGTGCAGCATGTGCCCGTGCATCCCCAGGAGCTGGCACCTGCACCCTGAGGGGAGGACAGGAGAGGCTTGTGGCTGAGGGTGCTGAGTTGAGGTGGGACTCCTGCCCTGGGAGTGGGGAGCAGGCAGCCTCCCCCAGCCTCCTGCCCAGTGCTGAAGTGGAATGGGTGACAGCAGATGGCTAAAGGTGAACCAGGGCTCTTCGCGGAAATACCATAGCCCTGTACTTGATACTGTACTTGCTGCTATCTATTATTTTTTTAACTATTTTTTTTAATTTCTGAGATATTTTTTGTTTAATCAGAACTTATATATATAACCTTAAACTAAGTGAAAACTGGAATAGAGGGAAAGTAAGAAATCCTGTATATAAACACTCACATTGAGGTGTAGAAACACCGGCAAAATTCTGGCAGCTCAAAATGGGAGATGACACTTCATCCCTAATTTGTACCAGTAGGAAAACGGCTGTGAAAGTATATAACTTGAGATGGACATAGAGTATCAGCTGGAGTATGTGTTCCCACACACAGACAAATGTTAAAAATATATTCCATCTTTGAAGTTTTCATTAAAAACCCATCAAAACAACCTCTTAAGGAAGTTAAACCTAAATCTGCGCTCTGTAAAAATTTTAATTTGATAACCACCAGTTTACATTAAGTATTAAATGTAACTTACTTATCCATTTTAGGACATTTATTTTGGCTTGTAAGCATGTTTGTTTTTAAGAAAGTTTGCTAAAGGATATGTATATATGATGCATACTGTGCATCTTTATATATAAACAAACAAAATTCCAATGCAAAACTGTAGCTTTTGTTGCACTGTAGCAATATGTTTCTAGTATGTCAAATACCAGAAAAAAAAATTTTGGGGGCATGGGCATTAAGTCAGATTCTGGTTTAAATAATTTGCCAAACCTATAGTATCTCTTCTTAAAATAATCCTGACTAAAAATCAAAGCTAGTTTTTAGAGACCAAACGAAAAGATCAATTAATAAATAACTATTTTATTCTTATTTCTTTGATGCAGATTTTCTAAATTTGTAATTTTCTCCTTTAATATTCCTTGATTTGCTCATTGGTTTTCATTCCTTTTAATTTTCTTAGCCAAATATAAAGCCCCGAAAGAGGAACGTATCTTAAAATGTTGACTTAGTCTTACAAATGACAGTGCAATACTAAGACACAAACCAAGAGTATTATCAGTATAACAATTCACTTTTTAAGTAGTGATACCTTATTATAGGATACAACATTCCAGCTCTTTTATTTTTTTAAATAAAATAATACCTTAATTTATTTGTATTCCACCAGAATGAGTACATTCATTTCAAATTGCATGCACATAAAAGGGAAGCCATTTGTAAACTACATGATATCTTAACAATAAATAGTATTTGATCTAATACATGATGGTAGTGCATTTCTTGTTAAAATTGCAAGCTTTTACCAAAATGAAACCAAACTCTTATTCTCTTTATAAATATTTTAAATAACTTTTAGGTACATGTTTCATACCAAGTATATAAAAATAGTATTTTTAGATAAATTTAGAGGTTTCATTTACATGACAAATAACGTGCAACAACTAATCACTCTTTAGCAGCTCTATTTGGTTGATTGTCTAGATGACATGCAGCGAATATTGTCCCTTTGCCTTCACAGAACTGACAAAAAGACCAGCAGGACCCACAATCACCTGAAGCAAACAGTGCCGTAGATATTGTTTGGGAACAACAGTCAGACACTCAGGGAAAACCTTTGCTTCAATGAACAAAATCCACAGTTCTTTGTGCTAGACTTCCAGCTGCTCTGACCCTCAGGGTCTTTGGACTATCACAAAAGTCTGTCAAACAGACAACTTATATCTGTATTCAAAATGTTTTCTCAACATGCTTCTAGAATCTAGAAATTTATTGTTTTTCCTATAGTATGAACCAATGTTGCCTTTTGTTACTTTCTATAAGTCTGAATTCTCATGTTTGTAAGTCTCCATGATTGCCAAAGCAGAGATCAAATAAAGCAGTCATGCAGTACTCTCTAAATTTAAAACTGGCAGCCGTGGAACATGCTTTGAGTACCACATCACTGTTTCTCATACGTCTATGGCTTGGCAATCCTTATCTTTAACATCCCTTGTGCTTGTCACAATGTCTATTGGGAAATCTGGGGTCTGTGCAGGAGTTCCTCCGGCTGTTCCTTCCAGGTCCCACGATCCTGGCAGGTTCTCAAGGCTTAGTGAGCTGATGGCTCCTTGGCTAAAGCTCCCTTCCTCTGATCTGCTGGGCAGCACTAGGTGTAGTGATGTCTCTGATGAAGAGCATACTGAAGGAGAAAGGGTTGCTGAAATAGACTGAAGAGGAGTCAGGGTAGTGTCTGAATGGGGAGAGGTGCATCTTAAAAATTGCAGATTGTCTTTCTGAATTACCTGATGCTGGGAAGGGGAATTTTGAAGGCCTGTTGTATAATAAAGTTCACCATCCACAGAATTTTGCAGGTTGGGTTCAGTCCTTTGGGGACTGCTGCCTACAGAAGACAGATCTGTATTCCAAATGTCACCTAATGTGTTTCCACGACAAAGTTGTGCTTTGGTGCAAGTGAAGTTCCCAGCTTGCATGTGCGAGCAGGGTTGATGTGTAGCCCAAGCCACTCGAGACTGCAGACTATCCAGTGTGGGACTTCGAGATATGCTGTGCACAGCACAGAATCCTGGAGGCTTCTGGGACGTGAGCAGGTTTTCCAGAAGGTGCATCACATTCTTCATATCCTTACGTAATTGTGAGACTTCTTGACTTAAAGTTGTCATCTGTTATGAAAGGGCAAAATATCACAGCATTTATTCATGTACTATGCCTGAAATATGCACATACATCCCCCCTTTCTAGCAATAGCAACTTTGATCTTTGGCACAGTGTCTCTACACTAAAGAAATACACTCTGCTACTGGGAAATAGTCCTTCCAGCTACTTTAATCCACCTGATTTGAAATTATTCTCTGTATATAAAAAAATGGTCACAGGGTCAGAACTGAGATGATTTCCAGATGCAGCATGACATCAATATTTTCTCGATTAATTGTTAAAAATTTTACACTGTAAAACTTTCTTATTAAAAAATTTCACACTGATGAAATACATAAAAATGAGGTCTTGTGAAATCTTGTTTAGAAATACAGATGATCTATACAGCTGTCTTCATAATAAAGTAAAAGAAATCCATACTCTTAAATTGTTGGATGCAAATAGTAGTTATATGGCAATCTTTTGGACTACTACTAAAAACAAAACAAAAAAAAAGTGGGGGGAAAATGGGAAACTCTAAAACCCACTTGTCTCTTTTAATTATTAAAAAAAATATAAAAGATTGTGAGACAGTTTGTTTCCATGCACTTTTGTGCATGTTTGAAAGGTACTACATATAACAGACAGTATTCTATTGCATAGATTTCTCTGGTGCATGTGCAAAAGGAAGAATCAGATTTTTTATTAGACCTATTCTCTTAAAGGCTAAAACTACTGATAGTATCCATTTGGTTTCATAAAGTACATGAAGTCGTTCCTCAATACTGCTGTTTCGGGTGGGGATCAGATTGGCAAGTTCTGAATTTGTGTTTTAAAGTTGACTGGCAATTGAACATTACTGGGGACATTTTTTAGGCCTTTTTAGGGATTGTCTGGGCAACAAAAAATCTGGCTCAAACATAAAAGTAACCCACTCATCATTTCAAAGTGTAGAAATTAAATTTGTCTCCATGACAGCTATCAGTCTATTTTAGGTCAAAGCACCATCATTATCATTAAAATAGAGTTTCTCATACTGATGCTACTCTGCTGAAAAAAAGATATGACTGCACATTCATCTTCTGTTCTAGCAGGATAGTTTTGAAAAAATCTTCTGGAAATACATTTCAGGCTGAGTGTGATTGGGTTACTACAGGCACAATAATAATAATAAAGAAATTTGGAGAAGAAAGTAGGAAGCTGCAATACTGTTCCTATAGATCTATTTATTTTTCTCTGAAAAATTAGAGGTCAAACCCAATATATTGTTTAATAGTTTTGTAGTGGTCCCACTGCCTCTGGAGAGAAAATCCTTAAAGGGAGGAGACTCTTGAGTGGCAGGTGACAGTATCTCTGCACTTTTCTAATCAAGTCATGATAGATAGAAAATACCATGAAATCCCCTTCTGCCAGCAGAGATTAAGCTTTAAATGCCTGGTAACTTCAGCTAATGTGAGAAATTATAATATGTTGCCAAAGTGTTTTGTGAACAGGCTTCCTGTGGGGTCACAGCAGCCAGTGAAGGCTCTTGTCAGACTATAAGAAAACACAGTGAGATTCACAAGAACTTCTGTGTTCTTTTGGACCCTAGGAGATGATATTGCAAAGCTTCCAAAAGCTTTTTTGGAAAAAATGGGGAAAGACAGACAATCAAACTCATGGCTATCTAGATTCAGTAGTAATCAATTCTTTTTAGGATGATCACTGGCCCCTACACCTAGTGGATACAGCAACGATTTTCTGTGCATAATTTCCCAACTTGCGTCATTTTTTCAGGGCTTTCTGCAGGTGTGCAAATAGAAATATTGACACTACCTTATGAGTATGTACCTTACCTAAATCTTGAATGCTGTGTGAAATTATCTGCAGTTTTAAAATGTCTTGTTTGGTTTGATCCATATTTTTGTTTTCCATTTCTCATCACTTATGAGCTTTTTAGAAGTTTAATCATCGTTTAGCACATTTCTTTTGCCAATTCATTAGGAAAATACAGCAAAAATCAATCCCAGCATCAGCACTTGTGACAGCCCTGAATTTCTGTTCATTACAACTTGCTCTAGTGCCCAAATAATCTATTGTTGATATATCAGCTAGCTCATAGCTAGCTCAAGTGTGTTGTCTTGTCATAAACTTGCGCTTGCACCAACATAGGAATTTACCTGATAAACCCTTATAAAGTAGGCTTTAATGGATTCCAGTAGTATGATGGAGTAGTTATGCCAAACTTAATTCACCACTACCAGTTAGTAAGATCTGTTTGGACCTATTCTGGATGTCACATACACCAAAAAAAATGTAGCTTTCAGGACTTTACAATTACAAGCTTATAAGATTAAACCTCCAGTATCTATATCACTATTAATTATCATCTGTCTCTATATTATTATAGTTCTTTACATGCATAGCATAATATTATTATACTAATGTTACTCTGTTTATGCTACTATTTTTATACCCTGCAGAGATCCCTGAGAAGATGCAAATAAAAAGGTGTAATGAGAAAAAAAGTTAACAATACTATTAACAATTTCACAGTGTTTGAGAAAGTGCAAAAGAACAGAGTTTAAAACCCAAAGGAAGTTTAAGTCTATGAAAGAGAAATTGCAAGCAGTACAGTTTCCTCCCGAGGAAAAAGGAGTAATTCCTGGCATGCTGGTAAGGCTGAACTCTTTTCAGGAGCTCACTGATTATTGCTAGGCAAAACAGCTACTGGTACAAATGGTTCCTGCTGTGCTAGGCTGACAGCTTTAAATTTGTCTCTGAGATCCCAAATATACGTGAAATTCTGCCTTAACACTTCCTAGGACTTGTAAAAGATACTGCAATGTTTCCGGATGTAGAAACTAGGTTTTATACAGATTTAGCTTCAAGTTGCAAGAGGTACTTCTCAAACTGATTGAAAGCAATGTGCTGGTGCCTTTTTAGTAGACTATGTTATCAGAATATATTCAAAATAGAGGTTAAAAGAAAATTTTTAGTAGATGTATTTTGTATTTTCAAATTACTTTGACAGTTTCAGAAGAAAGAGTATTTTTCTTTACTACTAGTATTAAACTGTTGAGCAGTTTGAGTATTTTGTTCCACGTAGTTAGGTAGGAAATGGCGTGATGTAAGATGACAATGCTTATTTCTTTGTTCAAATGACCAAAGACATCTCTTTGTTTTTCCATTATGTATTCTAATATATAATTCTTTAAAGACAAATATTCAACTGGAATGCCTAGCTGTCATCACTGTTCCTGGATAAATCTGTAAGAAGGTTTTTTTTCTGATTAGAAGCTGATTCTGATTTGTACGTATTTGTCTCTCTCTGTGTTTACTCCTTTTTGAAATTCAAACTCTAGACCTAGATATCTTTTTGCTATGACTCTTTCTGAACACCCAAAGATGGGAATATTGGCTTCTTGAGAAATGGAAGCTGCATTTTGGCAAGGTGGAGGAGCTGCTTGGCTTGCACTGCATGTGGCAGCTTCTCTATTCCCTTTCTTGATCTTCCACTGCTTCTTCTCTTCTGGCTTTTCATTAATTCAGGGAGATTTTCAGCTAGAATGAGTTGCCTTTGAAGGCTCAGATTGACCAACTGCTGATATTCTGTTTCTTACTGACTGCATTGTTGGGTGAATGAAATGAGAATTGAGCAGAGACAGACTCATCACTGATGGTCTATCAGCAACTCCATTGCTGGCCATTGGTATTATGGTGACAGATGTTGCTGATTTAATGGCTTTAGACACAAAGCTAGTTGCAGACAGAAAAAAAAAAAGAATCTAGCGCAGCTAATCTGAATTCAGATTAAATCCATAAGATTGTGCAATGATATGACATTACAGTTTCAGTGAAATAAATCCAGGAATCTGGAAGGTTGTGCAACTGGCTTTACTGTGTAGGAGTAGGAAATTTGGTTGTTTGTCTGCTGACTCTCTAGCCAGCTCATTGGTAGTTCCAGTGACCAGTTTGTCTGGGTAAATTAGGACATCAAGATTATTGCTATTAAACACTTAAGGATAAATGAGAGAAGTATAAAGGACTAGATTATTTAAATATAAAGGGGGTCCCACGAAATTCAGTCAGGTTCCCAGACTGCAGTTTTAATAATAATTTTGAGAGTGAGTCTGACAGGAAGGAGAGGGGAGGCGCAGGGGTATGAAAAAAAAAGTTAATTAGAAATATGGAGTACCTGTCCTACAAGGAAAGGTTAAGAGAATTAGGATTTTTCAACCTGGAAAAGAGAAGGCTTTGAAATAACCTAATTGAAGCCTTCCAGTACCCAAAGGGAGGCTACAAGAAAGATGGAGAGGGGTCATTTACAAGAGCCTATAGTGGCAGGACAAGGGGAAATGGCTTCAAACTGAAAGACAGTAGGTTCAGTTTAAATATTAGGAAGAAATTCTTTACATTGAGCACGGTGAGGCACTGGAACAGATTGCACAGGGAAGCTGTGGGTGCCCCATCCCTTGATGTGTTCAAGGCCACGTTGGATGGGGCTCTGAGCAACCTGGTCAAGTGAAAGGTGTCCTGTGCATGGCAGGGAGTTGGAACTGGATGATCTTTAAGGACCCCTCCAATGCAAGCCATTTTCATGATCCTGTGACTGTTGGATGTGGACTCTGCCTTCAGTTTGGCAAAGAATCAGGACTAAGAGAATCAGGTTTGGAAATTACTGTTTAAGGAATTAAAAAACTACCAGGGACAAACTGACTGACTAGCTATTGATTGAGAGAAAATGAAGGATTGTGGAAATCTCAGGTGGCTGGGAGAGGAGAAGCTGGAGGTATGTACTGATGAAAGGAAGCTGAGATAGTATATATGATACTGGGAAAAAATATTAAGCAGACAATTTCTATAAGCATCTAAAGGAATAGTTAAGAGACTGGCAACATTATGTTTCTTAAGAATAAACCATGACAAAACTATAATTCTCTTCTTTAACTGAAAAGCTGTTTTAAAATATTAGAAAAAACTTCAGATGTAACAAACATCTTGTCAGAAGACTTCTAAGGTGTTACTGTCCACTGGCATTCTTCTAGAACTACAAGAAAATGTGAAGGTAAAGTATTCTTACATGATTGGAATGATTTATGACCAATAGTTTTCTGTCATCCATAGAAATTTTAAGATATTCTTTTTAGCACCCTATCCTGATCTGTTTTTATTTAATATTTATTTTTAATGTCTAAATGGAATTCATGTTCACTTTTAAATATCGGTAATATGAAATTCAAGAAAGATAAATGTTAAACATTACATCTGAAAAGAAAATGTCAGAGACATGAATATAATATTCTGCCTATGCAGAGTGTTATAGAAAAATGTCTATGGAGATCTGCTGAATGACACTTTGTGGGCATTAATCATATTGCCAGGTGTAAAACAGGCATATTTGCTTTAATTGAACTCTAGGAAGGGGTTTTCTTAAGATGGAATTACTAAGGCTGTTTGAGATTGTGTACTTTGTCAGTGGCCAAAGATATAATCAAAGACAATTCAAAAGAAAGTGACACCAGTGAAGAAGTTTTGCAAATGTAATGGGCAAAGAAAGTTGAAAGGAATTTGGTTTGCTAAGATCTGCTGGAATAGCATATTTCCAGAATAAATTGACTTTAGGAGAGCACCAATCAACTTTTTCTTATGATCTTCTAGGTGAAAAGGAAAAAGAAGTGAACTTATGAACTTGCATACCCACAGGCATTGACATTTCGATGTTGGGAAAGTAGATCTTATGAGTACAGGAACATTTTGAAATGCCTCTTAGAGATTAACTAGATAATCATCATCATCTGTCATGGTAATAATATTTTTTATTCAAATTTGAAGTCAGCTTTTGGTTTTAGGTTGATTTGTATCCTGTATGTACTGTATGTGTAGTGTATATATTCTGCCTCTTGGTTAATTCCTTTGTCTCAGGGGCCTTTCCACTAAAGAAATGTGTAAGAGACACACCACAGCATATGGGACTTATTCTATATTTGTGCAGTGTGTTCTACTTAAAAAAATTTAACCTAAGCTTTAGAGAATCAACCTTCATCAGCCAATGTCTATTAAACTAACATTAATAGAAGAAAAAAGGTGGAAAGGCTTCTCTACAGGTATCAAAGTATGAGAGTAGAGAGATAAAACAACAAGGAAGAAGTTCTTTAGAAACATGAATGTCAGTGCTAAAAGATATATTTTTTAAAATTTCAGTAGGCAAAGTGCATTTAATCTGCATGTATTGTTTAGAAAGCTTTTATTTCTTCATACAAATGATACTTGGTTTTATGTCTTGACTTTAATGTGAAATTTACATGGCTAAACCCCAAAATAGATAGATTAGTTTTAATAGTTTTCATCATCTATAAGTGTCATTAGATAATTTTTTGCCATATTTTTCTTGATTGAAAGATGTTTTATATATCAAATCACTGGGATAGCCTTACTGCAAAGTAATTTCTCTTATGTAATTATATGGTTATGAAGTTAAGAAGGACATATATTTAATTACTCTAAGTCAAGTGAGTTCATCATATGAACTCTCAAGTGGCAAACTGAACTTTAACAGTATATTCCCTATGTAAAACTGAAAGCCTGATTGGCTTAACCAAATTTTCTTTAGTGGCCTTGATTATCATTTGCATATATTTTTAATACCAAAAATGCTTCTTTTTCTGTACTGAGAGGAGAATGGGATTGAATTTGGCAGCTGGATTCGAAATACATTTTAAAATAATATACATATAAAATTTATGATTTGGAAAATAAACATATTTGTTTAGGATTGTTCCTTTTGTTAGATGAAAGTTAAATATCCCTGTGAATATATTTTCTCTGTTCTGCATAAGCGCCAGATGCTTAGAGTACTTTAAATACTTGCATTTAAAAAACCTAAAATTAAAAATAGCTGAATTTCTACTAAGTGTTCCAATGTGGAGCTAAATAGGAGGCAATTATCTAGCTCAAAACCTGGCCCTATTCATATTTCCTCATGTTTGTTTGGTTTTCAGTTGAATGGGAGAAATGTGAGTACTGTGTTCATTATACTGTTTTAGTACTGTAATTGTGGGATCTACTAATGTGGTAAAGCATGGAATCAGCCCCCAGATTGCTGAAGCTGAGGGAGGCTGCCCTGAAGCTGGGTTGCAAATGAAGAAACCAGGAGACATGACAAAGCAGTCTGAGTTTGTCTTCATGCACTGAATGAGATGGCCTTTTTATCTGGGCTCAAAATCATGTACCCATGTTTTTGAATGGAGAATGTGTACATGTAGTTAGGGGTAAAAATATGACTAAATATTTGGTATCTTTCTTGTTTTAACTGGTCTGTTTTAAATAATTCAGGTTTGGGTTTTTCAAACTGAATCAAAGTAAAAATATTTCTCTGCACTTTTAATACAGTGGCATTCAAATGACAGAGAGTTAAAAGCCTAGATAGGATACAGGCAATGGGACAGTGATAGGCAGGAGCTTTAATCTAGACTTCTCGGCTACCTGTGTACCTCAGAAAATCTGCTTAGGGGTTTCATATTTTCACTTTGTGGGCTCCTTAGTAGTTATCTATGGTTGCATCAGGTAAATTATGCCTTTGAAAATATGCTCAAAGTTCAGATGCATTCATTTGATCAACCTTTGCAGACAAATGCATTGGAAAGATCAGGTCAGGTGTACAGATTTCTGCAAAAGAAGGACACAGACTTGTAAGGCAGAATACTCTTCCTGAATTCTTGCTCTGCCTAGTTTGGAGCAGGTCTTTGAATCCAGCTTTCCCCAGCTCAGCAAATGTACCATGCTGATAGATATTCAGTAACCTAATCTTGAAACTGTTGCTTAAATAACTGTGGTTCTACCAGAACAAGAACCTGAATCTTAGCTCCCACACACCATACACTGAAGTTACTGAACTATAATGATTGTCATGCCTGCTTTATTCAGTGGTTATCTCTAAACTAGGTATAGCTAATTTTGTAGATTTTTCTCTGGAGTAACTTTTTGCTTTGCTACAAGAGACTGTACTGAAAGTCTAGACATGTCTTTTCTGCCCCCATGAGCAGCTGAAACGTTTCTAAGCTAATTAGAGAACTGTTGTAATACAATTCCCTTTCATGAAAGCAGATATTTTTTGCATTTGTTGATTGATTTCTGATCTCCACTGGAAAATGTATTAATGACAGTGTTTACTGCTGCTGGCTACCTGTGACCTGTTTTCTCATATTTTCTTTACCAGGAGGTGACTACATGTCTTTAATAGGGAACTTTGTTTCTGACTCTGCTGGTATTTTAACTGTTGCTAGCAGTGTGCTGCAGCATCAGTGCTAAGTTCCCATTACTGGTCATCATCAAATGATGGAATGATGAAAGCACTGGTTCTAAAAATATTCTGCACTTATTACAACAACAAAAAACTCCAAGCAGCAGCTACTGTGGATCAACAAGGCTACCCAGAGGCTCATTTGGGCAAGCACCAACTCTGTACTATCACTTCAGAAACTCCAGCTGGGGCATGTTTGAGTACATGTAGAATATGCAATTAAGCAGCCCTTCAGTCATGCAGTTTTTCCAATGTAAAAGTTGATCCATGGGAAGTCTTGGAGCATACCCATCCTTCTCGGGGATTTGAGCCCAGAATATTACCTATGAAATCTAAATCTAGTCTTACTATCTGCGTTATGTCAATGTGAACAAACAAGTTACATAAAATTTTGTTCTGATAGTATTATGAAGGCAAAATTAAAACTGTATGTGGAAGGTTTTTTTTCTTTTTTTGATTAACATATTGCCCTGCTCCAAGATTTATTTATTTATCACTTTTCCCCAGAAAAGCAATGAGAAGCCCAGAACTGTTCCAGTTGAAATGTTTGTTTAATCCACAAGATGCCTGCCTTGGAACATCTGTCACCATGATATATTTTCCAATTGCCTCCTGCAGATAGCCACATAATACATCCTCCCATTTTAAAAATTAGTGTCCTCAAAAGGGATGAATCAATATGACTTGTGTGTTTTGAAAGCATTACATAGGAAATATAATTTTCTATCATAATTGTGGTGTCAATGAACACACTGAAGATTTTTTTAGTTCTTTGTATTTTCCCTGTGAAACCCCATAGTTTTTCATGACCCATAATAAATGAGGCAAGAGACCTTTGTCTGAACTCTACAGTTTGGCATACAAATGAGGTGATGTGTTCACAGTAACTAGCTAACCATGCATGTTAAGTCTTAGCTTAGGATATTTAAGTTATCTAACCAAGTTAAGCTGACTCAGGATGAAAGACTGGGTTTACAAGCCCAATACTTTGTAAGTGAGAAATAATATCTAGATTAAATGTGCACCAAAAAGAAGGAACAATAAAAATAAAACACGACATTTCTGGTAACCAAAGAGCTCAGGGAAGAAGTGAAACTGAGTGGTGGGACTTATTTAAATGTTTTCTCATGTGGAAGCATAAGGAATTGTCTCTAATCTTTTCACATTGAAAGACAGAGTAGGCTGGGAGCAGATTTTAGTCTTGCAGTACAACTGTGAAATTAGTCTGGTGCTTCAGTCTTGCTAGCTAAAGTACTGCAAGGGCTGCATAAATGAAACAGTTTAGCCATAGAGCATCTCCCTAGTGTCAGATTGATAGTTGATTACAGGTTTGAAGTTATTAAAACGGAGGAATAGAAAGTGCCACTGAACACTATTGGCCTCGCATTCCTCAGGTCATATTGCTTGAGCAGGAAGGGATGAAGTTCTCCTTCATCCCAAATAGAACACAGGTAAAGTGATTTGAATCATATTCTGTAAATTTGAACAGGAATGGATTTGCATTTCTTTCAAGGAAATTCTCTGAAAGCACAACACTCATCAAGATGATAAAATCTGGGAGAAGGAATTTGAGGAAATAATGAGAGGAATGAGACAAATAGAGGCATACCCAGAAGAGGCTAAATCCTAAGAAAATCAGATACATTAAACTTACTTTGGTTTTAGCACTAGCATGTGACACAAACATTTATGAATGTTTCATATAGAAAATTAATCTGAGAATGAGTTAAAAGCTCCAAACTGCCCTACATGTAGGAAATTCATCCAGTCTTATAAACTCATTTATAACAAATTTATCATATTCCTGAGTTTTCTGAGTTTTCTCCAGCATTCTTTGAACCCCTGTTAATATCCTTCAACCCCCACAAAATCTTGTTACCTCATTATTAAGCCTGCTGATCTGCTGTTTGGTCTCTTCTGCTTTGATAACGAGCACAGCAGCACCAATTTCAGCCTCTGAAAATAATTCAAATTCATGTAAATGAGAAGAGTATAATCACTTGGAAATGATAATATTATTCTTACACTTAACCAATGCTTTGAATTAAGACCTGTTTTCCAGTTGGCTAGAATGAAAACTAAACCATGTGTTTAATGTTCATTGTATGATAATATGTTTGAGAGAAGTGCAATTAATAAATTCCATACTGCTCTCTTCCCTCTGGACCTGAAAGAAATGAAAATGACAACCTTGGTATCAACCACGTGACAGCTTGATATTTTTTAAAAATCATAATGACTAAACTTTGATTATTATTTTCCTGTTTGGCTTTAAGAGAAACAATATATGTCCTAGTTACACCCATAATAAAGGTACTTAGCTATATGGGGACTGTTTCCCTGTTTCAGAAGTAATGTTGGAAATAATCCTCCTGATTCTTTATTTAGTCTTTTTTTCCCTCCATCTTGACAAGTTCCATTGCTTTGTGGTGCTACTTCATCAACCTTTGGTGCAGACCATTTAAGGCTTCATAAACCCCCTTGTTATTCAAGGTTTTCACTCTTTTAAAAATGCATATACTTCCATACCCCTGCATATTTCTAAATCTCTTAAAAAATGTTAAGAGCCAGGTTTACATATGGCTCTTAATAAATTGAGGGTTTGGTGGGTTTTTTGGTTTTTCTTTTTGTGTTTTTTTCTTTTGTTTGTTTGGTTTTTTTTTTATTTTTTTCTTATTTATGGCTTTTCTTTTTTTTTTTCGTTTAGANTTTATGGCTTGTATTTTTTTTTTCAGTTTAGAATTAAAAGGTTTCAACGTTCAATTTTGTCCTTGTGTTTAGTACCTTCCATGACCAAAGGTCTGGGAGCATGAGGCAGATTCTACAATTTTTCTGGCAAAGCCTAATGCATGAAAAACCAGTTCCCTCCACAAACTGTTTTATCATGACTGTCTGTTAGCAGGAAAACAACAAATTACCTTTGAGGCCTTGTTGTATATTTTTACAATTGTGGCACTGAAATGGTACTGAGAATAAAAATATATGTTTAATCTATATATGCCACTAATGAGGATCAAATAACTAAAGGGTAACAAAAAGCAGTTATGAAAACTATTTTCTCTAAAAATAGTTCCCAGGCAACGCTCACCTCCAGTTGTAGGAGATAACCTGGATTCCTGCCTGAGCTGATCAGAGCTGAAGTCAAAGGTTTGGCTTTCTTCGGTATGGTTTCCATCCTCAATCCCATCGACAATTCTGTTGAGAAAAATCCCAGTAATTGAGCAGTTTCATAAACATCATGTTCATAATTATGTTGTAAAAATTACTCCTAAAGGGCACATTTTTAAACAATGGTACATTTTTCACAACATTAAGTTTAGAGGAAAGCAGAATCTATTATATTGGCATATCTTCTTGTGAATCACTAAAAATTAATATTACTGATCATGGAAGGAAGGTGAGGCCAAGTATAATTAATTGAAGTTTCAAAATTTTCATGACTTTTGCAGCATATTCTTGGTCCAATTGAAAACTATATGTACTAAAATAGTTTTTCACATCTACAGTAATCTATTGCTATTCTTTCTTCTGCACAACCTAAAGAGGCTTCAATATGCACTTGTGAATCTAAAATCTCCCTGCACATAAACAGGCTCTTATATTAGGTTTACTTAGGCAGAGCTAAAGCCAGAACATAATATATTTATGAAAACATCTCTGTAAACTTCAGTCAAAAGAGTCATTTCCATGCAAATAATTATTCTAAATTTCTTTAAAATGAACTAGCTCAGGTAGGGCAATCTTGTTTGCAAATTTCATATAGGAAGATGTGCAGACCAGTCTGCAGTGTTCCACTTACATTAATAATAGTATTGCATCTGACTACTAGAGAAGGTAGTTTTGCCAGTTATTTCTACCCATGCATGGCAGTTATCTCTAATTTGCAATGTCAAGAAAGCCAAAGGGAAAAAAAAAAAAATCAGCAGTATTTAACACAATAATAAAGTTCTCCATGCAAAGAATAAAGAACAGGTATTGGAAGAATCAATACACAGTATTAAAAAGATACAATTATGAATATTTTCTATTCTTGGTTAAAATAAATTGTGCTATAAAGAGAACTATTTTAAAGTCAATGAGAGAGAATCATATAACTGCTAGCTCACTGATATGAAGCATCAATTTCCTATTTGGTCCAGGAACGTGCTTCATATTCTGTCTTTATAATAGACAGATGAGCTAAATACTAATCTGGAAGGGCTAAGATAGAAAGTTGTTAGCCTCTCAGTCATTGAGGATAAATTTGTGATGATGAAAATTAGACTTTTCATCTAATAAAGTAATTTTCAGGAAAACTTCTTGACTGGAAATGCCTGGAGGAAGAAAGAACAGACAACACAGAGATATCTGTGATGAATTTGGCTTGAAAGACCCATGTAACTCAGACCTCTGCATGCATACCATGTGTTCTCACTCTTTGTGTGGGTTTAGATCTCCATGTTGTGTCTGACTGTTCATGATGCCAGCTGGATGCTACTAGACTTGACTCTAATCTTAATCAGCCTCTGGTAGAAGAGGAGACTCAAATGTGGTTCTTGAGCAGCCCTGGCCTTTACTGCTATCTGCAGCTGAAAGGCAGAATAATTACTTTGCTTGAAATTTGCTATAAGACCTGTTTGATATCATTTGGCTGCTCTGCTTCAAAAGGCAAATTTTAAACACCAATATTACTTTTGTAGAGGTTTCTAATTATATAAAATGCTAACATTTTAACTGCCTCTAAAGCACACAGGAGAAAGCTTACTCAGATGTGACTTGGAATTTATAGATATTTCATTCTTTATAGTGTTTAAAGATTCAGACTAAAAGGAAATTATATTACCAAAAATACCTAGTTGTGGAGTGCCAGGCTTCTTTGTGGGAAACACATAATGGCAATGTGCCTATTCATGTACAAGGAACTGGCTGGGGAACTACATAACCTAGTAAATTGAAAACACAAGGGGACAAAAGTAATTGGTAAACCTCACCACTCTCTGAATCAGCTATTATACAGCCCTGAATTTTCTCCTGAAGACATAAAACTCCACTCCTAGAAGCCAAGAAAGTCAGAAAACATTAATGTGTGACCTCTTCTCTTCAGTTGCTTAGGGCTAGAGTGCACTCCTCTGTGTGGGTCTGAGGAGATTCAATTACATAATTGCCTCCTCCTAGGGCTGCCTTTATTATCACTTACATATTCTTCCTTTTGGTGCTCTTCCACTTCATAGGCAGCACCCAAAAAGCAATTGGGCTTTATTTACTGGGGCTCTATTCTGGAAACTACAATTCTAGCTTCTGTTCCTTTCAACAAGAGCTCTTTAAAAATTTGACCCAGTCTCTGGGTTATATTGCTTTCACTGTGGGGCACAAAGAAAGAACCTGAAGCACCTGTCAGAAATTCTAGTTAGTTTCCTCTTGGAAAAATCCACAGCAGAAGTTTCCTAAGAAACTGTGGTTGTACACCTCAGACCTGCACTGACTGGGTATTTCAACCAGAGTCTTGTCTTTCCCTTGCCTTCCCTTTCCAGCACCAAATATAAATGAGGATTTTAATTAAGGTCTTGTTTTCTCCTTAATGCTTATTAAGAAACACCTAAGGTTATTTTTTAAAGTGGTATTAATCAGTTTAAATATTCTAATAATATAATTTCATTCTAGGAGATAACATGAAAATGTTTTGTCTGGGAAAAAAAAAGGCGGAAAAAAATACATCTTGGGCCAATTTTCCACCCAATTAACAAGATTAGTCTGCAGTCACAAAATTATGAATGGAAACAGGAAATATTATATGTAAACATACTTTTATCATTTTCCCTTTTGCAGCCTTGGGTGCCAATGTTTGGCTACATAAGTTCAGAGCAATTATGAGCAAGACTGCATTTCAGCAAACAATATAAAAAATAGCTTTTCCCTGAATTACCACTTATTATGTGAGTGATAATGACCTTTACTCATAGGTGACTGAACCGAATTTATGTGAGATCTAGGAAACAAATGAGAAAATATCACATAGTGCTATGGTTTAGTTGGCAGAGTGGTGTTTCATCAAAGATTGGAC
Organism: Polioptila caerulea; assembly: GCA_013397295.1. Classification (NCBI taxonomy): domain Eukaryota; kingdom Metazoa; phylum Chordata; class Aves; order Passeriformes; family Certhiidae; genus Polioptila; species Polioptila caerulea. The sequence goes on from VYXF01010446.1 coordinate 3,218,845, forward strand.
TCGATCTTGGAGGTACTTACCAATCTAAATGATCGTAGAATTTCTAGGATTTTATGACAAAAACTAAAATTGTTTTGTATCCTGCTACTATTTGAAATATGTCTGTGTCAATAAAATTTATGATGAGGAGGGAAGGGTTCTATATAAACTTCCATGCCCTTTTTATGATTTCACCTCTAGGGACTGGTGCTTTGACAGAGTTAAACAAATATTGCTCAAGCTGTGGCTATTTCACATCTGCAGTGGCAAGCTCCTGAAAATTTTACTCTGCCTCTAATGAATAAAGGAAGTGCTTGAACACGTGAATTTATAGAAGACATAACTTGAACTGGAAGATGAACTGTTGCATCTCCTTGTCTGTACACTTGAAATTTCTCTAAAGAACTGGTCCTAAGATTAGGATTGCACTGCAGCAATTTAGGAACAAGTTCCACAAATCACTTGTAAGTAGCATACAAACAAAAAAATTGAACTATTTTAAATTGTACGCTAGTAATACCTCAATAAACTGTTATATGATGTTTTTTTATGTCAAAAGACACAGCAAAATAGATTTGCTAAACTCTGTATATAATGTCTGTATGACTTCTATTATCAGATTTCCTGTCTCTAATGAAAGAAACCCTCTAAATATTTTCCAAAATTGCTAGGCATATGTTTTCCATTATAGTTCTCTACTCCAGTGATTTTTTGTATTTTCATGGCTATGCTATAATTTCATCTACTTGTTTTCTACATTTTTCTATCTCTGATGGACTCAGAATGTTTCATAGTGCTATTGTGGAATGAATATTATAGACAAAATGATACCATAAGGCCAGACTATTTGAATAGCCATTTTTGCACTTGCTCATTTTTTTACTGCCCTTTTTATGGGCAAAAATATTTTAGTTTACAATAAAGTTATAAAGTCATAACATTCTGCATAGTGTGCAATGGTTCGTACAACAATGTGGGATGAACAGAAGGATAAACTATTAAAGAATAACTCTTATAGTCAAAATCATGATATTTTTAATAGGAATTACATGATAGAGAAGAAAATGACCATCCCTAACTATTACCTTGGGCTCAGATCTGGTGGGCCACTGGTGGTCAGTGCTGACAGGTACAATTTAAGGTTTTTCTCCTTCCTTCTGGAGTAGTAATGGAGCTCTGTTTCGTGTTTGGCTCTCGAGGGGTTTGAACTGCAGGCGCGGATGGGGGAATGAAAGGGCACAGTTCCTGAGGCCAGCTGCTTCAAGTTTCTCCCTAGGTGGCTTTTACTGCTTGCAGTCTTCTTCTGCTGAGAGCTGTTTGTGCTTCGGGTATCAATTGGTGAAAGAGTGCTGCTTTCTTCTTCTCCTTCCTCTTCCTCATCTTCATCTTCCACAATCGAAGGGAGTCTCTTCTTTATATTTCCATTTCCCTTGAGCTCTGTCTAAAATAACAAATAATACATACTAGCCTAAAATTCAGAGCCTGATGTTGCAGAAACACATTTTTTATAGCGTTCATTCTGGAACAAGCCCAGACCTAACACAGTTTTCATTTCTCATTAGAGAGAGCTCCTTTGGAACATATTCATAGCCTCAGCTATGGCTATATGTGCAGATACACAAAAAATAATAATAAAAAAACAATTAAAAAAGGCCACTCATGACACAGTCAACAGACTCACTGCAATATGTTTTGTTACCAAGACTACTTGACTAGTTCTTACAAACCATTTGCCATATGTACCCTTGAGAAGATTAATTTTGTTTAGCTGAAGCATTGTTTCTTAGATGTCATACTACCAGAATCCTGGTGGTCCACAGAAAAGTTCTGAGGCTGGTAATTCAAATAATACCACATTTTTGTATGGAACCTTTTATAATGCATAAATGGCATTTGCATCAGCTCAACTGTGTCCTTCTTAATTTTAGAAATTAGACAGACTTTTCAGTTCACTCAAATTCCCATTAATGCACCAATAGCGTGACAGTTTCAGAACTGAGTCATCAGAAAGCAGATCTACATCTGGTTTTGAAAAAAATGCAATTTAGATGCTTGATGTTGGAACCATGGAAATGTAGAGGTGACGTAGAGCTGGGTTCTGTAATTCATGTATTAATTAAAGCACAATATAGGAGATTAATGTTACTTTATTGTGGTAACAAAGTATGACACATGCCAACACAGACAGGATCAGCCCTTAACTCAGAAATAGTTCCATTTACGCCCGTGGTGCAACTTACTGTATTGGTAGTAGGCAGTAGGTGAATGGCCTAAGGCAGACTCAGGTTCCAGGTCAAATTAACTAACCAAATGGAACTTCATGGTTTCAAAGGGAGCTGTTGTTTTTAATTTATTTATGTTTTTTACAGGCTTTACTCAAGCTTTAACCAAGCTTGATTAAGGCGCTGTTGGCTTTAAATAGAAAACCTCAGATGACCCTGCATAGTCAGATTTCCCACATTCGGGCCAAGTCAGTTTGGCTGGGTGGAAATACAGATTTGGGGAATTTATCCAAATATTCTAAGCCCCTATAAACATGTCTAAATATTTTGCAGCATAGGTTTAATTTTGCTGTGTGTTACAGCATGCTTTCATTGAATGTATGCTTTTCTCTTGGTATACGTTGACAGATTTAGTGAACTGGAACCTTTTCATGTGAGGTATGTATGAAGAGGTAAGAATTCAAAGTTGTGACAGAAAACATGTCTTTATAAAATAGAAAAGCCTTGTTGTCAACTGTAGCAGTCATTCAAAGGCTGTCATGATAATCAAATTGTACAGGTCCTGGCAGTGATACTGCCTATACTCTATAGACAATGAGTGTTACCCATATCCAAAACTTTTGCTTGGGTAGCCATGTATTTAAAACGTAGTTGCTATAAGAGGATATTCAAATTTAGCACCTGGGAAAAAAAAGATCACAAGCTGTTATTCATAAAATGGGCAGTGGCAGAACTATCTGCAGGATGCTATTTAAATTCTCATTCTGAAAAAACTGAAGTCTGCCTTCAAGAAGGAAAGGAAGGAGTTTTCAAGCTTTGTTCTAGTTATAATTATGTGAATGTTCAAAGTGAAGGTTGGTGTAGTTAAAATGTCATCAACATACCTGGGATAGTGTAGGCTTGTTGGATAATTTTGATATTACCTGGAAAAAAAAACAAACCAAAAAGGTAGGAAATATGTACATCTGCACAGTTTGGCTTCCAACAGGATACAAACATCTAAACCAAAACATTTATGTCAATACAAAAAAAGACAATCATGATAAAATGGCTCTATTAAATTAGATGGTGACATATGACACAGAACTAAGGATAATCCTTTCAAACAGGTCCTGTGAGAGAAAAAAAAAATGTTTCATCTTTCAAGGGTAACTACTTCTCATAAAATTCACTGGAACTACTGAGTAATATCTGTTGTGAAAATTCTGCTGTTTATTTCAATGTCCACATCTTGACCATGGGCAAGTCTCTGACAGCCAATATACTGTATTTATATGAATAATTTAGACTGTCAGGTAAAATTTTGAGAAATTATTTTCAGCTTTCTTAAACCCACATATCAAGGCAAAAAGTGCTTAACCTCTCTGTCAATTTATTTTTCTCCAAACATAGGCAGAAGTTAGGCATTTCTGAAAGTAATTTGAACTTCTCATTTTGTTTGACAAAACCCTCCAAAACTCCTAAATTGTCAAATATCAGACGCAGATTTGAAAATAATAATTATGTGTGTTTTAAAAAAAAAATTATTTTTTTGTTCCAACTCAGGTTAACCTAAAAACTATTTTTAGTGACGGTACTAGTAGTGATACAACATACAAATACAGAATATTTAAGTTTCATAAGCAGAAATCCTACTGCACAACAGCCAATTCAGTAGCAGGGGTATCATTAAATGTAGCAATAACACTCTAATAATTGCCAAACAGAGCAACTGCAATAATGAGGTGATGTAAACAAAACAACTGCTGTGTTCTTACTGAGTTAGATAAAGTACTAGCTGACATTAGCAGAGGATGAGATATCAGATACTGAAATCTCACAAGTTGAATTGTGATCTATGCTGACTGAAGAATCACTATCTTCTTCAAGATTCAGGATGAGAGGAAACTAGAAATATACTAAAATATTGAAGTCAGAATTAGGAAGTACTACTGGCCTGCTTTGCAAAATGTTTATAATATTAGTTTAAAATTGTGGCCAGAATTGTCGGGCATCAGTTTGCTTGGGTTCTAGGCACAAGTACAGTAAAAATGTTAAATAGCAGCCTTAATTAAAATTCCAGGCAAATCCCAAATATTAGAAGCTTCACAAAAATACACCTCAAAGCATGCATTTTCCTGCTGAAGACTTTAGTAGTGACTTGTCATTTGTAATTTGTAACATGGGTGAAGGTTTCCCTCACTTCTTGTTTTGATGTTCATTTTTTTCCTTCCTGAATACACATTAATCCTGACTGTACATCTTGAAAACACAGGCAAAGAAATCCTTACATGGGTTTTAAGCTGCATGACCAGCTGCTAGCTCTGTGCCCTTGCTTCTGGACCTCCCCACTGCTCCTCAGCCACAGCCACCCATGGATCCTCTCTGCTCTGTATTGCCCTGGCTTGGTCACTGCAGCAGGGGGAGACAGGCTGCACAGCAAATGGAGCCAGTGGAAGGACTTTGTTGCCTTGTGACCTTCCCAAGAGAAGGGTAAAGGAATTTTTGAAGTCAGGTTGCTTTTCGTAAGGAGAAGAGGGAGTGTTCTCAGGAGGCCTTGTCACAGAAAAGAAGGGTAAGTGATGGGAGAAGCTGCTTATCAGACTCCTCCTGTTTCCCCAAACTAACCCCTTTAACCCCCGGGGACAATTTCAGTCTGAAAAGATTAATATTTTCAAATAAACTAGGGACCTATTAACAATCTTTTCCATAGCACAAAATCTACAGTAAAGAGTGTTGTAATTGCTTCCATATAAATACACTGCAACCACACTTACTGTTTGTAACTTTGAATACCCTGTCCTGCACACACAACAGGGGCCTGGGCTTTATGGCTTAATAGTTCAAAGTTGACAAAAGAAACTAATCTTTTAGTTTTTCACTGTGCCCAGAGAGAATTCTCAAGGATTTCTAAACTTGTTCCAGCACCCCCTCTCTGTCTTTCTCTCCAGTCTCAAAGAGAAAAGATGAGCAAGAACTTGGACAAAGCCAAAGTGCAGTAAATTAAAAGTCCTCATTATGTACATAGCTTTATCTTTGTAAAAATGTAGTATCAGAGTAAATAATTAGGGGCTGTTGCCCTAGTTTCTAGGATGCTATAGCCTTTTATTTAGGGCAACACACTAGTGCAGTCTTCTATAAAATGCTCTGTTTTTCCCTTATGCAAAAAGTGTGTCAAGTACCTCATATGCCTGCCTTTTATAAGAAGTACAGCTTTTAAAGGATAAGGACTGCTGAAAGAAAAAACACAGATATTTAACTAACTATGCATTGAGAAAAAACAGAAATATTTATGTTAGTATAAGTTATGTGAAATACTGTCAAAATTTATTTTAATTTATTTTAATTTAATTTTCGATTTCAGCCCTGGTGTCTCCATGTCTTGTGAAAGCAGATATTAAATTTAATTTTACAAGACAAAACGATAATAGATCATGTACCAAAAGCAGACTCATACAAAGTTCTTCCATGTATGGAATCACAAATCTATAACCTTCCAATTTTTTAATATCTTAATACACAGATTTAAAAATTCAGTAATCCTTAATGTTGTTTATTAGAAGCACAAAAAAGATATTTCTTCATCTGAAAACACTAGTGGTTTGCTGTTGAAAGCCAGTGAGTTGAAAATCTTTTCATTGTCAAGAGGCAGTAGTCATTTATAAAGAATATCTACCAGGAACTATGGCCAACCCAGGTAATTTGCTGTACAATCATTCAAGATGAATTCTAATAATAAAACCCTAAAATAAAGAGATAGAGACACAGCTAAATTGGGGGCTTATACATCATATGTCCAGTCAGTAAGTTTGTGTCCTGAGGCACAATAGAATGTTACCAGTCTTTGCTGGTCTGACTCCTGTTGCCTTTACAAAAAGTAGGAATAAAAATAGAAACATAATTTCACTTCTTTTCTTGTAATCTTTGGTACTAAAATGCATGAATAGTTCTTTATATTGAGGAGTCAAAAGGATAAAATACATTTTCGGGAAAGGATTTGAAATCAAACTGGAGTATTAATGTTCTTAGTCAGCATTTGGAAATGGGAAAAGCCCATTTAGGAGCACTGGCAGTGTGGGAAAATACTCCAAGAATGCACACCAGATGTTCCCTTCTTTGCAAATTTACTGTATAGTAATGGAAAAGATACAAGTACATAACAAGAGATTATTGTACTGCTGCAAAACAATGCCCCACATGTGCTCAGGCTTCAGTTTTCTGTAATCAGGAAATTTTTAATGAAATATCACAAATCCTCTAAATCATGAAAGACTCAATCACTCACAAAGAGCTTGTTAGATATAATTGTTTTATACTGAGCAGTTTACTATCCCCATCCCCTTTGTTTTTTCTTGTTTTGTTTTTCTTTTTAAGACTTTCTATTGCTCATTGGCTTGTTCCTCTATTTTCTCAGGGTTATTCTTATCGCTCTTCCTCGCTTAATGGATAGATAAAGAAAGAGTATTTTGTGGAAGCAGATGTTTTCAGCATTCTCTGATCCTTCTTACAGAACAGAGGACATTGAATTAGCAGCAAAAATTGAACAGCAGATCTGTCACCAGTGTTTTGTCCTAGGGAGACAGTAATCGTGAATTGCCGTGAGCTCTGCAATCTCCTGTTAAGTTGTTGTCCCGAATGTTTTGTTTCTTTGTAATTAACTTGTGAAGTTAGTACAAATATTCTGTAACTGGCTGCTTGTGATTAGCTATGGATAGTTTTCTTTTTTCTTTTTTAATTTTTTTTTGCAAATGAATACTTTCTGGGACGCAAAATTCTCACATGAGCTTTTATATTTGGTATTAAAAGGTTTTTTTCATGTATTTAAAACCTGAATGTTAATGTCACTGCATTAATTTTTTTTTTAATTATACTTTAATTGTTTCATTAGCAATACAGGATGTATTACATTTCTTGTTAAAAAGATACTACAGGAAGAAAAAAGCTAATCTCTCTAATTTGTACTGTTTTAAGAATAAATAAATAGGAAACGTGGATGGAATAATTGGTAAGCTTTACTTCTATATGCTTACATCCCTTTACCCTATCCCAAAGCAGGAAAAGAAATTAGGGTCTCAACAGCTCTGAAAATGCATCTTTCTTAGTAAATCTCTAGCAGTAAGAATTAAAAAAAATTTAAAAATTAAAGAACAGTCTATCAATAAGATGAAAAGAAGACAAAAGGAGGAATTGTTAAAATAGACAGTAGACTTGGCACTAACTGTACTGTCTGGCTGGTTGTATTTTTGGAAAAGCTTTCAGATTACTGCAGAAAAAAAGATATAGTGGAGAAAGATTTTTAATACTCCTGCAGTTTGATTACTGTCAAGTAAAGACTTACACAATAGAAACTACAATAAAGACTAACACCTTCCAAAGCAATAAAACTTATATGCTTGGCTTCAAGCAGCTGTAAGGTTTTGAATAGACTCATAAATATTCACATGATCGGCCCTGGATTGATACTCAGTTAGACTCCTCAGTTTGAGGCTGTAGATACAGTGAAGGAGCTGTGTTTGTACTGCCAGCTTTATCTTTAAATAATAAAATTGTGGTACTGTCATTTCCTTCATTAATTAGTCCTATATTACCCAAAATAATGAAAGGACAAGTTATTGTAAAAGCGTTTCTAAATTTAAGGTCCTCAACAGATCAGTGCTATATCAAAACAAAATAAGAGGAGTAATGAAAAAAGTTTAAAAATCAACCCACTCTCCAAATTGACATAATTTTAAAGTTTAGTTGTATTAGGATTAATTCTATTTTTCCTTTTTTACAGTGTAGAGACAAAGATAATATTAATATTGTAAAAGTTATGTTATCATGTTCCCTAAGGCACATTGAGACATATTGGAAAAATGTTATCCTCTAGCATGCCTGTCTAATTAAAATAGAAATATGGTTAGATTCCAAGGCAATACTCTGAAAGCCAGGAGCTTTTCCTGTCTAATATTCTGTTTGACACAGTGTTTTATACCCTCCCCATACGACAGTCTAAAAACATCAATAAGCTGCTTTGCTAGCCTGGATTTTTTTCAACGAGTTACCCTTGGGTTAAGCCTTCTAATCTGATGCAGAATGTAATAATCCCAGGAAGTGAAATGAATGGGAATGGAGAGGGTTCAAAAAGACTCAAAAAAGACTCAAAACCTAAAATTAGAAGTAAAATTTTGTTACTTATTTAAACGTGTTAATTCTGGTTACAATGAAAGTTTTTTTGTATTTTTCAAGAAAGTGCTAAGGTCTACTTGTGAAAATCTTTTAATAAATAATGTAAAGCTTTTAATAAATAATGTAAAGCTCATAATTCCTGTCTCTTAATCCATTCACAAAAGTAAAAGAGTCAGAATTTGAGGGTGAGTCACATATACCTAACATAGTCCCAGACTAATGTAAATAGGTGAATTTCCTCCCCTCCTCTCTCTCTTTTTCCTATCTTTTGTGATTCATTCTTACAGTGAATTGTCCACTTGTTTTAGGTGTAAAGTGGTAAAGATTTATAAAAATACAAAAATGAATTAAAAAATATTAATGGAAAAGTTTATATAATTGCTCAAATAAGTTGTGGTGGGATGAATCTTCTAACAGGAAAATGATCACAAATCAGAAGAATAAATTACTGGAGAAAAACCAGACAGTGTAGGTGTCTGTGCTATTATTTTCAAAAATATTAGAATAACTGAAGGCTACAGAAATGAAACAGGAGATTATTAGTGAAGAAAGATTTTTCAGGTGAAGATACTAGAAAAGAAAATAAAAAGGCCAACCAGTCTATCTTTTTTGAATTACGTGTTTGCTTGTTGCATTATTTCTCAGCAGTGTACCATGTGAAAGAATGTATTAGAAACACAACAGTGAGGTGATTATCTTTAGGGGTACTGGGGGGAAGAGATGGCTCAGAGCCACCACACATCAGGCTCACCAGTGACTGCTAGTAAACAAGGTTTATGAAGTACCAGACTACAATAAAAGGTGCCAGACCAGGCCTACACTGTAGCTGCAGGTCAGCCTTGCTCCCGTAGTAAGTGAAGCAGTTAATTGTCAGGCTGAGGGTCTGGAGGAAACACTGACTGTAACCCTGCCCAGGAGGAGGCTATTGCAGCAGATTTCCTTGTTTGAAACTAGCATCCAACTGAATAGCCAAAAATTCACCAAAACATGCTTACTGTCATGAATATGGGTAGGAGACCTGTGAAATATCTGACAGAGAGCTGCTGTACAGAGCTCATCCCCAAAATACATCTCATCCATTTAATATAAAAAATGAAAAACAGCTGAATTAACTGCTCTGATTTGGTTTGGTTTTGCCAGTGCTCACGCTCATGTACAGCTTCATGACTTGTTCCATAGGAATAAAAATGTTGAACTGTGTAAATGACATTGTGCAAGTGCTGCCTTGTTCAACAATAGAGTAACTTGTTTTGTGAAGAGGAAGAGAGAGAGAGAGAGAGAGAGAAAAGAAAAATATTCCAGATCATCCCAGAAGTATAAATAAAAAATCTGAGCAGCTTGTAAAGTGTGAGAGCCCTGAGTTGTATTTGACAGCAACCCTAATTGGAGAGTAGTCCACACACAGAGGCAGAGAAGAGACCTACTCCAACGAACATATCAGGAATCAAAGTTAATTATATGTTACCAGTTTTAAAATTAGTTTAGTTTTTGACAGGATGAAAAGCACCTTCATTCCTGCACTATAATCACTGAGAAGTTGAGGGGTTTATAGACTCTGCTTCATATCAAGGGGTATAAAGGAAAAATTAATATATGGTGTCTTTCAGGCAGAAGCAGTGGCTGTTCAGCCATCAGTCACTTAGGGCTTCCATCAGAGCTGGAGCAAAGGGAACCATGTGCACGTGGAGTAAAGAGAAAGATCATAAACTGTGGGTTCACAGTTAAAACATTATTTTAGTTATGTGTTGGAGTTTGTTTCGAATAATCATACAAATAAAGTACTTCACTTCCATTGATTTAGGTAATTAATTTAATTTTATATTCTATCTGTTGTAATAATTCATTTATAGAAACACAAAAGCTGCCATTGATTCGTCTTTTATTCTGCAAGCTTTATATTTACTGACAATGAACTCCAGTGAGTTACACCTGCAATAATAATACATGATCCTCTGCCAGACAAGCTACTGACAAAGATGGGTGCTTAATATGCTCTAAGAATATTTTAAAATTACAAGTTTTCCTCAAAGTTATCCAGCTCTATTGTTAAAGTAGGACTGATTGACTTTAAGGTAAACCACTTCATTTTACATAGCTGCTGGATGGTGTGACAAAACCATCTTCTCTATTAAAAACTTGGTTGGAATTATTTGGGAAATGTCCTAGGAAAATTACGTATTATTAAAAATATTTTGCAACCTGTGATTGTTCTACAGTGTGCAGGATGAACTGTTATCTAGGCTGGAGTAGAGGAACAATGACTAAGTACGGCAGTGCAGTAAGAACTGACTTGGAAATTCATTCTTTCAATGCATGACTTTTATTATAAACACATAGGCAATACCCATGAAATAGGAAGTTTTTATTTTTTTTTTTTTTTTGCTTTGTTTGTTAAACTCATTAATTAGTAATTATGTGACTGAAGTTTCGATCAGGTTTTCGTATCTTAGAAAACTTGCCAAGAATAAAAGCAACTTTAAAAAAAAACCATGCTTTTTTTCTTTTCCTTAATATTTATAGACTAGAAAATAGGATGAATTATTTGCTTCTTTAAAGTGAAATACTATTTACTATGCAGACAATCAATGCATTAAAAAAAAAATCAGAAATTTCATACTATTTCCATTGCTGATACATAATAGATAATCAAATATGTAATAGAAAGTGTTATTGCTATATTAGAAAGCAACATTCATAAGTTCAGATGACCTATAGTAGAAATATAGATGCAGAAAAAGCATGACTGAAGAGGCAAGAATGAATGCATGTCAAACATTTAATCTACTAGATGAAAATCAACAGTGGCAAGGCAGGATTTAATCTGAATTTTGTTCCTGCATTCAAAATATTTTCTGCTGTTCATTTTCTGACTACGAGGACAATGCCAGCGGTCAGAACAAAGAAAGATAAAAGTCTTCAAATAAGCAGTTAAAATGACATAAAGAGGAATTACTTATATGCTTTTAAAATACTTAAGGCTTAGATGGAACGAACTAGAAAGTTCACTATATTTTAGATTAGAATTTGAAGACATTTTTCTTCCCAAGCTAAGCTATTGTAGCTTAGAGCTATTTTCACCTTTACTAAGAATTGGTTTCAGCTGTCAGATTTTCCAACAGAAAATGAGGATCATCCCTTGTAATTTCTTAGCTATTGCTAATAACCACCTGAGCTTTATTATATTAAAAATTCCTCACAATTCAGTCATTAAAATTTAATAAATTTTAAATAAATAACACCATCCTCTCCAAAGAACAAGAATTAATCCCTATTTTGTCAGACAATGGCTTTCAGAGGGAAGATGGGGGGGCACCTTTTGGTTTTATTTCTTCTTGGTTGCCAGATAGCCCTTTACAATGTATTTGTCTATTTATTAATTTTATTATCAAGGAGCCTGGCTAAGCTGCAGTAAGATTCCACATTCCCAACTGGAGAAGGAATCTAACACATTTTCATGAAACCTTGTCATTATGTTTCATTTACACTGTGATGCAGTGCCGGAATCAATCCTTCCTTGTGTTTCACAAACTGAGTGTTTTCATTTTAGAGAATGGCTGCTCCTTCGGGGAGAGGGGAAGGAAAGCTTTTGCAGGAGCCAGAACACTACTTTTAAGTCCACAAAAGGAAAAGCAGATTCTTTTTAGTTACAAGTCCTATCTACAAACAAAGATTTTTGACTCTTCAGGAGTATAACCTCTTCTTTTTGAAAATGACTCACATCAATTGACCTTTAGTGAGACAAGGATTGTGTCTGCATGTGCCTTGTCTTCCTTTGGGACTTAATTATAGCTTGACAGTATAGGTGTCAAGGAGAATTCTTGTTCTTTTTATCAGTGTGGCTCTAACCAGCCTTTGGTTTGATTATTTTTTGTGAGTTTTTTTTGGGTTTGTTTTTTAATCTGAATTATGTCTACGTGATAAATTCTTCTGTGTGGATATTAGAAATCAGAAACAATGAACTCTCACAAAGCCTGTAAAGATATTGTCCAAACATTTACTTATTCTGAGTTCTTCATAGGATAATTGAGTTATGAACAGCTGCTACTACTCTCTAAATGTTTCAAATAACATATTTTCCAGGGATGGTGAGTAAAAAATAATTTCCAATTTCTTTCATAATAATGTATGTGCATGGATGTATCCATGTCTGTTTTAAGAACCTTCTTCTGAGTGATTAGTTTTATCAAATTAGATATGGGACACTCTCATTGCCTCAATGCATGTGTATGCAATCTGTAATTCACAGTGAAAAAATATAGAGAGAGGGTGAGGCACATGTCAAAATCTGTGTCACTCAACAAACTTTCCTTACTATGGCAACACAGTCACAAACCTAGAAAAATTGGTTGAAATGGCTGAATTGTTTTAATTTCACAAGTCCACCTGCCGGAAAAATTAGTATTTTCTAACTGTCCTCAAATATTTGAATACATTTNAAAAATTATAGAGATAGGGTGAGGCACATGTAAAAATCTGTGTCACTCAACAAACTTTCCTTACTATGGCAACACAGTCACAAACCTAGAAAAATTGGTTGAAATGGCTGAATTGTTTTAATGTCACAAGTCCACCTACCAGAAAAATTAGTATTTTCTAACTGTCCTCAAATATTTGAATACATTTACAAACACAATTATTGGTTTATTGATCAAAAGGGAGCAAAGATAGCAAGGGGCAGGATATGTGAAATCAACAAAAAGTGTCTTCTCCTTGCTGTGATAAAAATGTATAAAAAGGATTGCAAAGTAGCACTGCCAATGCAGCTGAACACACAATAATGGTTTTAATAACAAATTACTTAGCAATTCCTGGATTGAGAGTTATCATGAGAAATCATTCAAACTCTATCACTCTGATTTTCTGTCTGTTTATCTATCTTTTACTTATTAGAGCCTGAAATAGTTGTCTGCTCCTATACTTAAAATCTGGGCTTTTCTTCCAAGGTAGCTAAACAACATTTTCAATCACTCTACAACCAGACAGTAACAGCTTCTGCTTGTTACATCTCATTTTACTGAAAAGAGACACCACCATGGAAGTTCTTGATCCTTTTCCACAGTTATGCCTTACTTGGAGTTTAGTGCAGATGAAGCACAAGAAGACACATCGTCTTAGACTTGCAAATGAACCAAGAAAACAAGTTCACAATGTTTCCTTTTTGTGTGTGTGTAGGTAGGGAAGATATATAACCTAGTGCCAGGTATCCAATTTTGACGCTTCAGGAGAAGGACACTACAGATGATTTCTGCCCCCTTTTTTGTCCACATGCTTCTAATTCAGTTCAAATCTCTGATTCAATTTTAATCAGCACAATGAAGGTGGAAAGGGGGTAAATTCTTATTTATTTACCAGGACTAAATTCTTATTCATTATCAGCTTATAGTGCTGGCTTGAAGTTTTAATGGATCTTCAACCTACAGTAGATTTCATGGACTTTGACTGAATATACAATAAAGTTTAGGTCAAGACTGAAAGACAGTTCACAAGTCATATTGGGGAAATTCATGTTATTTCACCTTGCAGTTCACCTGACCCTAAATACTACTGGTTATTCATTTTAAGAAGTATTAAATTTGCATACAGCTACAGATATACGGTAATTTAAAACAACCAAGAAAAAGAGAGTGAGAAACAGACTTATTCATATTAATAAATCTACCACTTAAAAGTTTTCCAAATCCAAAAATTCCATAAAGCTGCAGAAGTCACAGATACTTTCGAAGGTAAAATCTCCCTATATTAGGGAGAGGGAATCCAGATACAGTGGCCTAGCTGACAAACTCTCCCATAACACCATTCCCAAGTGCTGTATTTAAAAAAACAACAAAAAGAAGCAAGAACTCATATTAACATACCCACAAACTGTACATCTGAAATATTTCTTCTTACTTTTCTCTGACAGTAACCATCAGATAACCCCAAGTATGTCACTTTGCCAGTATTTTCCAGCTGAAGCAAAGACAGGGTATTTTCCTGCTAAGGCTAAGTGAGTGGTTGACCAGGCACACTTGCTACTGACATAGATATCCATCCTGATTTGTTGAACCCTGCTTTTGTGTTGATACATTTTTTAGCTGCCTTATTTATGTTGTTTATCCTTATTGATAAGTAAAATGGTTTGAAAAGAAATGACATGTTCTACTGCAAGAGAAATAATAGCAGAGGGCATAGTTAAGCAGAGGATGTAGGCAAAAGTAAAACTTATAAATTATGTTGGATTCTGCTTATCTGTCTGTGACACTGGATGCTACTCCATATCAGGATATTTTTTCCTTTAATTTTAAGGTAACAGATTATACCACGAAAACACGACATATACTCAAAAATTCTCTAAGTATTCTCTACTTTAAAGCAGAATAATTACTTGGATGTGTCCCACATTACTTTAAATCCCATCCTCCTCAGAGAGCCTGAGAAACACTCACCTTCAAGGTTGCTGTAGGCTTGCTTTCAGCAGTCTGTAAGTCACCCAGCTGACTTTAATTCAGAAGAGTTGTCCCTGAATTTATAAAAACTCAATGCAGCTAAGAGGCTGATCCCCAGGTTTGTCTCCATACAGAAAAGCATGAAGCAACACATTGTGGGGATCCAACAAGCTCCCTGACAAAACCATACTGGGGAATGCAATCATCTTCAAACCCTGTCTTTACATGGAGTTTTACCCCTTTTCAGATCAAACATCCTTCCCCAAGGGAAATGTGTTATACAAACTAATCACCAGGCTCTCAGAACATCTGTGTACTCTCAGCTGTTGTTTTCAGCAGTAGGAAGTTTGGAGACATTTCAAGAGACAAACAAATGAGATATCCTGGTTATTTTCCTCTCCAGAAGTACACACTTATATATGGGCTCCTTTCTGCTGCAATTCTTTAATAGAGTGTTGCTGTGGAAACACTGGCACCAAAGTACACCTAAAAAGGAGCTATGTAGAAAAACCAGCCCATATATCAAACTCATTGGGGTTTTACACTGAAAAGTACTTTGGTGCACTCTTCCTTGGCATTATATTTGTCCCTTGTCTTGAGAGTATCCTACTGAAAATTCATGTTTTTCCAATGTTACTCTTTCTGTGCTAGGAGAAGCACAGAACAAAGACAAACACCTGAACTGTTAAACACCAGCTTGAAAGTTTGGTTATGATTGTCTTTGAACATTCAGGTGATAAAGACAGAAAAAGAGAATGTCATGAAAGGTTTTCACTATTAAAATCTGAATATACATATTTTCTGTGTAACACAAAGTACTCTGGTGAGTCTGTGCTGAAGCCTTTCAAGAGTGCTTTATCTGGAATTTCTTCTTGTTTTTGTTTGTTTTGTTTTGTTGTTTTGTTTTGTTTTGGTTTTGTTTGGGGTTTTTGTCTGTTTTGCTTTTTTTTTTTAAATAAAGTACTCATTTAAGTGGAAAACCACATTTTAATTGCAGTGTATGAGAAACAACTGTTTTTCATTTTCAGTGTGTGTCATGACATTCTTAAGTAAAAATGATAACCAATGATGTATGAAATGAATGCTCATTAGGCTGACACATGAACTTCTACAAAAGGTATGGTTGGAAACCTTTATTTGGACACATAGTTTATATAACTATGAATTATTTTTAGACATAAACAAAAAATATTTTAAAAAATAAAGATTTTTTTCTCATGGATGATGTTTGTTATGGAAAATGAGAAGCAGAGAGATTGTTCAACATTTTTGACCTGACCAACCGATAAAAAATTTCACGTAGGTAATATCTGAATTATCAAACAAATGGAATCAGCACTTCCTTTAACATAATTTGTGTATTATTTCTTTATTGTGACAAAATTACAAGAAATTACTAAGGTATGAGAAACACCTGAAAGATTGCAATAACTGCAGAAACCTTTAAAGGTACTTACATCACTTTCATGGCCTTCTCTTAGATTGTAAGTGAGATCATGCTGGATGTCTTCAACAAACTTGTGAGCATACTCTGGGTAAAGGTCGAGCACTTCAAAGAGACCTTTGAGTATGATACATTGGAGGTCACAGTATGTTAGAGCTTTAACATCTGCATTTGTTTTGATAACTTGATCCCTAATGGATAGGTTTGCTCCAATTAAATCTCCTTTACCTAAAAGAGAATACAGAAATCATTATCTTCAAAGCATAACTTCTTTATTTCTTTTTTGAATTATAAAGCTGTTTAATTGCTACACCTGAACCTGAAATCCTATTGTTACTAATGCTTTGTTTAATTAATAACAAGCTAAAGGATCATAGACTAATTTTTTTCCCCTTTTTTTGCAGGTGCAAACTTATATACAATTAATTTGCAGTACAAAAACAAATTTCCAGACAGGTACTGGCTGATTTAAAGGCTCAATAAAGTAAATATGTATAAAATGAAGATATACATGAGTAACTAATAGCAGGTGCAATTATTTTTCAAAAAAGCTGTTTTCAGGCATTTTTGTATGTGTCTTGAAACATGCAGGTGTTAAAGTAGCATTTTAACATTCCTGTCAAGAAGAAAAAGTGGCTAAAGAAAGAATTCTTATGCTGGGTTTTTTTTTTTTTGTTTATGGGCAAGACTGCCCTAGAACACTGGTTGTATTAAAAACTTCTATTGAACATTGGAGGAACACAAAAAAA
Source organism: Polioptila caerulea (assembly GCA_013397295.1). Taxonomy (NCBI): domain Eukaryota; kingdom Metazoa; phylum Chordata; class Aves; order Passeriformes; family Certhiidae; genus Polioptila; species Polioptila caerulea. The sequence continues at coordinate 3,235,811 of VYXF01010446.1, forward strand.
TTATAATAAAAAGCCTCCATAAACATCTGATCTGAGGTATGAATTCCAAAGTGGAGTCATGGAACCAGAGGTTTTCCCCAAAAGTTAATGCAGATGGTCTTTGTCAAAGGCCTGGAGAGTGTGATGGAGCGCATTCTGAGCAAGTCATGGGCAATACCAAACTGGGGGAATTGGTTGATGCGCTGAGGGACAAAGCTGCTGTTTAGGGGGACCTCAATGAAAGACAAAAGGGCTGTTAGGAATCTCATGAAGATCATGAAATCTCATGAAGTTCAACAAAGCCAAGTGCCAAGTCCCGTACCTGGGATGGAAACCCTCCCTACAGCAGTATGGATGGGGTCCAACTGACCAGCTGGACAGCAGCTCTGCAGGAAAGGCCCTGGGGGTCCTTGTGGACACACTGAACATGAGCCAGCCACGTGTCCTTGCAGCAAAGAAGTTCAAGGACCTCCTGTGCAGCATTAACAAGAGTGGAGCCAACAAGTCCCAGGAAATGACTCTTTCCCTCTCTATTTGTCATACCTCCTCTGGAGCACTGTGTCCAGTTTTGGGCTTCGCAGTACAAGACAGAATATTGACATATTAGAGTGAGTCCTAAAGAGGCTACCAGGAATTAGGGACTAAAGAATATAATTTATGAGAAAAGGCTGAAAAAACAGGGTATTACTCCATCTTAAAAAGAGAAGGCAAAGGAAGGATATTACTATTGTCTTCAACAGCCCAGTAGAAAGCTGTGAAAAAAGCAGAGTTAAACTTCTCTTCATAGTGCACAGAGCAACAAGATGTACTGGGCATAGGGTGTAATAAATTAAATTCTCATTACAAATCAGGAAATGAATGTCAAGAAATGAAGGAACAGCCTGCCCAAAGAGGCTGTGGAATTGTGGACAACCTTGGAGAGGTTAAAAATTTACCTGGACATAGCCCTGAGGAATCTGAGATAAATTTGCCCTGTTTTAAGCAGGTGTAAGTGGTGTAGCTTCTGAAGATCTGAAGCTCCTTTCAATCTTACATTATTCTGTGATTATTAAATAATAAGCTAAGACTGTCACATTGGAAAATCCACCCAGCATGTGATTCCAACTCAATATTACATAGGAAATTGTCAGCTTACAGGGTAAGTTAAACTAATCAGTCAGACATCCCTGAATCTTCTTAAATGGGTTAGTTTTACACTTAAAAATGTCATTTTTAGTACCTTAAATATTTTTTTTCTTATTTATGTGAAGCTTGAACAACTTCCTCAAAAGTACTTATAAACTCAGGGTGGGGAGAGATTTTCTCTTATGCTAGGAATATACACACAATAATGCTACTTTGGGGTCTCTTAAAAATCTCAGTTAATATAAGTGAGGACTGGTATGAGTTTAGGTCAGTCTAGGAAAGAGAAATTTGATAGGTAAAAGTAACATCTGTCATTGCTCATCACAACATGTATTGCTACATAACAAACTACAGCATAAAGATGAGCAGTAATACACTTCTACATTTTACTGTAAATATGTAAAATTATACTGTAAATATGTAAAAAATTCCTTATATTTCTTCCATTATATTAAGCAAAAGGTTGGCAGTATTAATTTACTGCTGGCTGTTAATGTGGAAAAGGGAAAGAATATTTCAAATATACCAAAACTGATCCTTAAGCACCTTAATTAGAAGCTTTTTAGATATATGAACAGTATTAGTATCAATACTGCATAAGCATTTTGGAAAAAATGTTAGATTTTTATTTGATTGTAGTTAAAATTTTGAAGTAATTTCAGACTCAAAGATACTACAGTTGATCTGGTAGTGCTAATACATGGGGTTTTTTTCAAATGAAAATCATGCAGTAAAGGCTCTAGGTAGTAACCTGAAGTTTCATGTAGAATTAATGAAGTGATTAAATGATTCTACCTTGAATGTCAACATTCGTTACATAACAGAATCATTTCAGCTATTCTTAGTAGCTCTTTTCTTTTTTCTTTAATTGGATAACAAGCTTATATACACATGTTTCTCACATACACATTTGTTTTTCAATAAATCAGGGACATGCAGTCAAAAATATAAATGTTCTTATTATGGATATTTTAAAAATAACTTATGGCTAATATTTTTAACAAATCAAAGATATATGCTCAAACAGTAAATAACTCATATTAAAACATATTTTCCCATAAAATATATCCTAACCATCATTATCAGAGATAAAGTAACAGCCTCTAGAGGAAGCAAAGGTACATTTAATGAGAGCATTTTACTGAATTGTTGCTGCACTGCTTGTTAGGGAGAATGGTTCAGTAAACAAAAACTAATCCACTAGAATTAGAATCAGGACAGAATTATAAAATATTCTGGGAACTGCATGTAACTCAGCACTGTCAGGGAAAAAGCTGCTGCCTTGGATTTGCATGACATCAGTAACACAATGTGTCATAGGGACCTAAATGTTTGATGCATTAACCTTCTGCTGCTGTTAATTAGGTTTAAATGATGAAGCTCCCACTCACTGTAACAAAAAAAATTATTTCATTGTGTTATATTTATGTTTTTTGCATTATGATTTCGTCAACTTCTTTCAGAAATCCACTAATCTCTTTCTTATTGTTTTGATTGTCACCATTACACAATGATGCTTTAATTAACATTTTCAGAAGTGCCTGAGGATGGACTCATTAATGAAATCTTAGTTCCAATGGAAGTACCTCTTGAAATTTTCCTGGCTTTTAGCTTATGTTTTATTATAAGTCATATTTTATATCTTTGATCTATGTGATCCAATGAAATAATGAGATTCTTAAACTTCCTAGAAACAAATAAGTGACAGAGTGATGTGGACTGTCAATCTAACAGAATTAAAGAGTTCTTAAACAAATAGGACTTGTATCACATTTATATTCTAAAAAAAGACCAATCAAATGCATTCTAGTAAAATGAAGGAAATTCAATTACAGAAGACCAGAAGCTTCCATTATCAACAGTCTAGTGTAGTCCCACAAAACAGGAAGCAAAGTAAAAAAGGAAATGTTCTTTTTAACTCTGTTTTACAAGAATATTAAAAGTTATTAGAAAGAAGAATACTTTTAAGTCTAAGGAGATATTAGTATCATCATAAAATAATTCTCTGCTTTTAGAGTAAAATTTTATATTTTATTTTCCCAAAAGCTTCATAAACATTAACTGAGACAGGTCTAATCATCTTTTAGCTGAAGATAAAGAGAATTTCTTCAACAGGCCTTAGATTGAGGCAAATCACAGAAATTTATAGATGGAGATGCTTAAACCTCAATGAGTAAAAACAGTCATCTTGCAAACAACAACTAGAAATTTATTAGAACAGAATTTCTGGTCTTTCTCAGTTCTAATATACCCAGATGACTGCAGACAGCATCAGTTAGCATGTAGTAGCTTGGAGGAGCAGAGCCAACAGTGCTTGTTTTTCTCCACATGGCTTTTCTGCGAGGGGTGTTTGCAGGCAAGTGCCAAAGAACCAAAGTAGGCTCATATTGCTTGCTTTCATTTGGGAGCATTAGTGGGAGCACTGCCTGGCCACTAACTTCCATGAAAGATTGAGGAACTGATGACCAATGTTCTTTGAGCTGTCAATACCATCACCAAATATAGCAGAAAGCAGCAATTTGTGTCAAAAGATTGCAAGTACCCTCTTTACATGAAAAGAAGAGAGAATAGATATAAGGAAACCAGAAGTGAAATATTGCACAGCTAACAATCTGGCAATTGAAAGCTCCTTAGGTCAAAATGTAAGGAAGTTTAAACTAAAAAAAAAAAAATAATTAAAAAAAAATGGGAGTGTACATAGAATAGGTACTGCAGATTAAAATGGAACAAATTCCTTCTCATCAGACAATCAGGACACACTAAGCCAGCAGTTAGGAGTGAAGGTTCTCCTACACTGGGGGACAGTTGTTCCCCTTTGAGTCTCTGATTGTGGACGTACCGAGGATTGCCAGCACAGTGCTGTCCTTCAGGACTTCCATGGAACCTGAGCACACAAAGTAGATCGCTTGCAGGGCATCTCCCTGCCGGAGGAGGTATTCCCCAGGAGCACAGAAGGAGGTTTTGATGTGCAGGGACAGAGACCTGAGGCAACCACGACTGGCACACTCGAAAAGGGAGAGCTGCAAAATCTCCTTGTTCAAGTGCATGGTGATGTCTGAACGCAGCTCATCTGGGAAGTCTTTTAAAAGCTGTCCAAAAGAAGGAAAAAAAACGATGAAAAAGAGAAAAATTGTAAAATTATTTGTTTACTTTTGCAGATGTGGTCTGATTTAGTGGTACTACTCATGTCATACTTTTGCAAATACTTCCCTTTTATTTTTTTTATCCTCTTGATGAGATGTGTTATTTTAAGAAATTTTAACACCAATAAATTCCAGGAAAAACATGAATAAATATGTGCCTTTTTACTACCCAAAAACCCCCCTAACCTCCCCCCAAAACAGCAACAACAACAACAAAAAAA
>VYXF01010446.1:3240588-3291798 GCA_013397295.1 Polioptila caerulea
CTCTGAAAACAAACAACCCCTCAAAACCAAACAAAAAACCATGAAAAAACAACCAAACACAAAACCCAAACAAACAAAGATACTCCCAAAAAAATAACAACAAAAAAAAACCACACCAGGAAAAAAAGGTCAACAACATTGTTTGTATGAATTCCCTCTAATGCACAATTTAAATTTGTCCAAGTTCTCCATGACAGAACACGGTAAGCCCAGGTATACCATTGTGTACATTGACATATACAATGAAAACAGAGAATTCTATAAAATTAATCAAAATGTAATATTACTTTTTCTATAGTAAATCCACTGGAAGAGGAATAACTAAAAAAACCCTGCCTTGAATGTATTTTTGTTCTTCTTGTTATTTTTAAATAATGTAACTGGACACTGAAGGGGAGATGGGAAAGGAACAGAGACAAGGTGAATGTTCAATGGAAGAACCTATGGAAATTAAGACACCATGAGGTCTCACTTTTTCCTTTCAAGCCCACAAATATAGTTTAGTTTGTAGTTTGAGTGGATGTGGCATCTGAACAACGAATCAGCCAATGCTTGACCAGGTGGGCTCAGACAAGGCATTTTATCCATAGGAGGGAAATAAAAAAAGAATTATGATCTCTCCAGGAGCTGTGGTTGTAGTACAGCAGTCACTCACTTTCTGTTACAGAAGGTACAGAAGGTACAAAAGCCTAAGGTAATCATTAACCACATCTAGGAAAGCTTTGACATCCAAGTCATTTTTGTACTTTTGTAAATCTTATGAAGCTCCTTCTGTTGCTAAAATGCTGTAGAAAATCCTATTCTTTGTGCTGTGCACAACACAAAAAGAATTTATCAGGAAAAGAATGTTCCAAACCTCAAATCTTTCTGCTTATTTCTGCATTATCTTTAGGGACCACTGAGTGTTATAACACAGATAACAAGAAACCTGAAGGGAGTGCTCCATTCAAATAACACTCCAGCTGGGAGAAGCCATTATTTCTCCTGCAGTACAGTAACATACAACCAGGATAAGTAATTTAAAACAAGCAAGCACAGACACCACCAGAAATCTGTCTATTGGTTTCATTCTCAAGTTACACTCTGTAGTATTTAAAAACATAGTAATATAAATAACATAAAAATTCAAGCTAAATCACTTGTTTACAGTATTGCAATAAATAAGATGAAGGAGGACGGAAAGGGCATCACAGTCCCTCCTTTAAAAAGGACCTAAAATCCCCATGTAGATATTTTCTTTAGTGACAGACAGAACTACTCATTATAGCATTTCTGCTAGCATAATCTAAAAGGTTTCTGATGAATGATTCCTCAGCATTTGAGAATCACGGAAGACTGAATTTTACTACATTATCTGAGGTTTAAAACCTGCTTTTTCAATTGTGTACCCTCTTCCTGGGACAATCCAGGTTTATTTTTAGGCATGGCTTTCTTTGGTATGTAACTTCACACAAACCACAACATCACAAAAGAAAAATTACCCCCTTCCTTGACTCATAGTCATAGTTCATAGTCAAAACAATCAAACACAAATCCCCCCTCATTAGGTTACCTCGTTGGAATCAATTCCATTATTGACAGACCACGTGGTTTGGAAATACTCGAGCATCCTTTGCTTTAGCTGCTGTGGCAGGTGATGAACCCGTATAAAGTCCTTCAAATCCTTGGTTCTTGTGTGATAAAGGGACCATCTGGAGTACATCCTCTGAATTATGGCAGTCACATTGCCAAACACCAAGGCATGCATCAGAGCTAGGAAGTATAGAAATTACATGCAAAGTAGAGTGATTTCTTGCTCAATAAAGCTTAACACAGAAAACAAACAACATCTTCACACAGAAAAAAATTGCTGATTTAGAGATGTAAGAATATTTTTGAATATAAGACTCCTTGAGCAATGGTATATTAATACTGTGGTATTGATATGATTATTTATTTCTGGTGTTTGAGTCATGGGACAAGGTAGAACAACAACTTATTCTATCTAGTCAGGGTACCTAATAAAAGAATTAAGCCAAGTGAAGTCTATAGTCTAAGAGAAAAGGAAAACATAACATAGAATCATAGAATCATAGGATGGTTGAGGTTGGAAGGAACCATAAAGATCATCTAGTTCCAATCACCCTGCCATGAGCAGGGATGCCTTTCACTAGACCAGGTTGCTAAAGCCTCATCCAACTTGGCCTTGAACACTTCCAGGGATGGGGCATCCACAACTTCCCTGAGGAACATCTTCCTGTTCCTCACCACCCTCTTAGTAAAGAGTTTCTCTCAAAATCTAATCTAAACCTGCTGTCTTTCAGTTTGAACCATTCCCACTTGTCCTGTCACTACAGGCCTCTGGAAAAAGTACTGGAAGGAACACATGTAGGTAGGTATGCTCAGAAAATAATGAGATATTAATAATCAGTGTAAAAACTGGTCAAGGTGTAAAAAATGGTCAAGGTGGAAACTGCACAGAGTGTAATAGACTTCAGAGAAGTCATATAAAAAATACCTAAATCTTAATGGAGACCATGTGTAGTGGAACGAGGTTGTAAATGACATTTAAAAATATATTCTGGGGGAGATATTTTTAAAAAGTCAGAAAAAACCATTGTAAAGCAGAAATTCAGGTTAAAAGAAACATTCAAAGAGGCAATCTGATTTCTTATGTTGCTTGACAGGGTCAAATATGGTTAAAATCATTCTGACATCTTGGAGTTTGTCTACAATTAGTTACTGGCTTGGGAATAAAAAGACTAGAAGTAAAATTGAAGAAATATTTACAGATATAGGTCATCTGGGTTTGTCTGTGCAGAAATGTGTTTATTTGAGTTGGAAAAATCACTGCTAAATTATCTGTCATGCGATATTGATTTGATGCATAGAATATACACATCTACAAATTGTTTATTAAAAAAATACTAAAAAACTTTATTATTTTTCTAAAGGTGCTTTTCTCTATAGTGCTTGAAAGAAAGCAGACGAACTTCACAGAGTGACAAAGGAATTGGTTTATAAACAAGACAAACAAGTTGTTGACCTTGTATGTCACTTTATAGAAGTCCAATGTGAGTGAAAAGAGACAAGGGGGAACAGGAGGAGGAAAGGATGCAATTTACAATGGTAGAAAGAGATAGAAAATTCTGCAGTTTGGAGTGCTAGAAAACATTTACAGGCTGAGAAAAATGCAAAGGAGCTAATAACAATATCTATGTCCTTATTGTGAAGGGAGTGCAGAAAAACAGATAAAAAACTGCAGTGTAGAAATAGCAGAAAGAAAAGGATTATGGATGTAGTAAGAATAGTAAGCCTAACTGGAATTTTATTTCTAAAAATAATCAGCTATTTCAGCTAGGTGTTGTTCATGATGGTGCAGTGATGTGCTAAGTCATTAAAGTTAGAAGCTAGAGCAACAAAATGTGAGGAACTGGTGTAATACTTGATACAGGATATTATATTAGAAATATAACAGCTAGGTCTAAAACAATTCAGCCAGACACAGATAAATAGGTTAAAGAAATAGTGTAACCTCTTTAAGGATGCAATAACCAGTTTAAATGGGGGGGAGGGATAAAGCATTTGGTGGTGTATGAATACAAATATATGAATGTAAATTTACTCACATGTGATATAAGTCCCTCATCAAGGGACTAACCAAGGTTAGGAGCTGGACAGTGCAGAGATCTCGGTGATGTTGTTATAGGGACAAATATAATCTAGAATTTTATTATTATAGTAGAATCTGTCATTGCCTATACACATTGGAAGGCAACTGCTTCTCATAATGACAAGCTATTCTTGGCTGTGACAGGCATTAGAATTCTTTAACAAATAATCATACACTTACCCTACTTTCTGTAAGAAACCTATTACGCCCCTGTCTAAATTCAAGTAGGGCAAGTTCAAAACTTCTAGGAACTGTATTTCATAAAGTGCCCTTTATTTTAATAGATATTTTAAATCACATTTTAGTTGCCTAAGGAGCAGAGGAAGACCTCTGATCCCAGATAGGACGGGAGCTACTAGAGTGGGCTTCTAATTTCTTAAATACAAAAATAGACACGATTTTCTGAAAGAACATGGAGAGTACAAAACAGAACATGGCATGATCACCTGCTGGAGGGCAGATCTGATCCATATTTTACAGATCCTGGGTATCCTAGGAATTCTGGTTACATTTTAATAAGTAAATTGTCTTTCCAATTTTAAGAAGACATACTGTATTTAACAAGATCTTTTATCTTCAGAATGTGACTTGTTAAAAATTTAAATTTCAAATTAATGCAAAATAAAAATTAATGTGAAGAGGTCAGTAATATTAAAAAGGTATTCTATATGCTATTTATTTGTTAAGTTTACATATTTTTTCTGTCTTTAACTTTTTCAAGGTTTGAGTAAATTTACTTCATTTTTTTCAGTTTCTCGTGTCCTACATTAAAGAGATACAGAAAAACTACTGATAAACTAACTCATCCATTACAGCTGAAATTTCATTAACAGACTTGGTTTGGTCAAAAAGTCTGAAAAACTGACATCAATTTTTCTCAGAACATCTCTAACCATTAGGGAGTTTTAAAATTAAATATCATCCAAAATGATACACTAAAAGAGGTTTTAAAAAATGAAGAGGTATAATGTCCCTAAGCATACAGATTAACACTTTATTCCTGACAGTTTTCTAAGACATGCTCACCAATCTTCATGGTATCGTTCTGACCCATTCAAGATTCCTTGATTTTCCTCAATAGTATCTAAAATATAATTCCTCAAGAAAATACCTGCAGATCAGCCTGCTCTGCTTTTTATACCTGCACATATCTTGTTCACTGGACCCTCACAGATATAAATCCATTCTCCTATCTGCTTGCCTGTAAGCTACTTCACCTTTCAGTTGTCAGGTCCCTCTTACTCCACTCAGCTGACTAGTTCTTCACAATTTATTCAATGTACAAGCATATTACAAGAAATAAAAGTGAAATTGTTATAACTGGACTAAATGAATTTATAGGATACTTCCATATTCTACTCTATTTATGAAGGCTTTGCCATGTTAAAGTGAATTAAATATTCATCACTGCCTTACACAGGAGATCTCTTCTTGATAGAAATGAAAATTCCTTCCTTCATTCCAATGGATTTTGTGTAGTGAAAGCCCCAAAGAACAGAGACTAAAGTGTATTTTTAAAAGAAATTCATGAACTGCTTGTGGTTTTGTGACATTGTCAAAACCAAAATGATATCATTCTTGGATGATTTTTTGGATTATTGCCTCTCATTTTCAGGATTGAGGAAAATGAAAATAATTAATTGAACAATTCTTTTACCACTTAATGCTGCAAATATATAATTTACAAGTAATTAATCATATTCCCTGGGTTTCAAATGTCAAATTTCTAATTTATTGTTGCCCAGGAAAATTTATCCTGCAAAGCTGATACCTAGGGCTTTACTGACCGGTCCTAGAGAAATACCAACTAATATTTGCAGAACAACTAAGCCAACAGAAAGAAAAAGGGAGAACAGAGTACTCTAGCAGTGAGTTGCTTTTACCCTTCCTGGCCAGTGTGACATCTTTGAACTGTATTATGTACACATTGTGAAATAGCACAGCTGATTTTCTGTGGGAGGAAGATGAACATAAAGACAGAGCTTCTAGTACTTTATCTAAAGTTCTTGGCTTGCAAGTCTCTGCTTTTTGTACCCAGGAGCCTCAGCAGAAGGAAGGGGACCATGAATGAGTACATGGCTTACTCCCACAGTACAACTAGGTAATCAGCATAAATGAAAATGTTACTAAGAGCTACAAATATGACAAAAAATTTGCATTCGGATTAAAATCCGAACCAAATATTTATCAATGATAATTGAAATGATTATCAATGATAATTGAACTGCTTTTTAAAATTTTTTTTATGCTAAGTCTCACCAGGCTCCTGGCTCTGTCCTGTCTCTCTCTGCTCTGGTCCTGCAGACAGATACACACCAGCTCCCAGACACTTTGTCCTGTGGGCTGCCCACCTCCCCTCATCACCATTCCCAGGGCTGCTGTGGGGATGGAACTGCAGCTGACGTGCACATCATACCTGCCTGTCTGGAAAAGTGTCTGCCACAAGGGACTGAAATCCCCAGAACATGCTGGGCCACTTCCCCTGTAAATAAAGTGAACTTGCATTTCAGTGGGTAACACCGTCTTTCATCACCATAAATGAGCAAAAGGTTAGAAATATGTCTGTCCAAGAGAGTTTATCTAGTGTAAACCAAGGTCGTTTCCTTCTTTTGCCATTTTAAATTAAATTTATTAAGCTTTCCACTGTGCTTGTTCGGGGTTTCTTTTAAGAAACTTAGCAAAATTTCACCTTTTATTTGACTACTTACTACTCCTTAAAAATGTTTTAAACAACACTTTAGTGTACCTACCCCCAATCAGCATTGTGCAAATGGAGAAGATCTTTTCAGCATCGGTATTGGCTGAAACATTTCCAAAGCCAACACTGGTGAGGCTGCTGAGAGTGAAATACAGGGCAGCTATATAGGCACTTCTGATTGATGGGCCTCCTAGTGTATTATTCTCATAATAAGGAGATTCAATTCGTTTTCCAAGCTCATGAAGCCAACCTGCAAAATGAAGTATAAAAAGAGTTACTTTTAAGTAATTCTGATACCACTGTGGAAACTATACATTATAGTAAAAAAAGTCTTAGTTCCCCACAAATCTACTTAAAAGACATTATATTCTTCACATAATTCCAAAAATAAAAAGAACATTAAACTGTGGGAATTTATGCAGCACATTAAGTATTGTGTCTTTGGTATATTTATTTTTATGTACTTTTTTATAATAAGAATTGCATTTCTGCATTGAAATCAAGTGGTTTTGAATTGCATATTACAGGTCTAATTAGATAATTTATAAAATCCATTAAGTCACTAAAAAGAAAAAATCTTCACTTAATAACACTACAGCAACAATGCAACATCATTTGATTCTTTCCATTAATTAATGCTTGGAAAGCTTTTTGACATTCTAAGGCTAAATCATTATAATAGTAATTACACATTCAGAGCTTTTCACATGTTTCTTTTTACAGTAGAAAAGATTCAAAGAACTAAACATAACTTACAAACCAGAATTAATTTTCAAAACATGCTTCAGTAAGTATTTTCTAAATTGTTCATTTTATCTTTCCTTTCATTTTGATAAATGAATATGTGTGCCAGAGAAAGCAGAATTAGCTACTGCCTCAGATATTTGAAAAAACAACAAAACAACCCCAAAGCAACAATGCAGGAAAAATATATGCAGCTGGAAAACACAACCTGAATGAATTACATAAACAAAATGCTTCACAAAAATCAAGACTGGGGAAAAAAAGAAGGATAACAATCTATTTGTGTGCCCAGTTTTGCCTGTTAAACAGCTTGCTTGGGAGATTGGGAATCTTTCTTGGATATACAGGTGGAACTGCCAAAAGAAAATAGTCCTGACAGACAGAGTTTTATTTTTAGAAAAATTTTTGGGGGGCTCCTCTTTTGTAAACTGGGACCTGAAGTCACCTCCTGAAGATTATTTCCTCTCCACTTCAGTCAGCACCCATTTTGATGAATCCAAATATGAACTGGGGGAAATCTCATTGCACAGAATGTCTGCAAAAGTCGAGGGTAGGTTTCCCAACTCAGCTGAAAAACATCTGTAGGAATTTAGCACCTAGAGTAGACCTGCTGACCCGTGGTTGCTCCCATGCTCAGCTCTGTGCTCTCTGCCATGCTATCCTCCAGAGAAAGCTCAGCCAGAAGGGCTGGGTAGTGGCAGAGCAAGGTCTGCCCATGACCCTGCTGATCCACACTGTGCAGGACAGGGAATTTGATCCAAAACATAAATGAAAGCAATCTGCACTGTCATATGATGGCAGCACTGAGTAGGATGTTTTACCTTGCCAGCAGATAAGAAAGCATGTGAAAATCTCCTTGATTTTGCCTGGATGGGCAGTACTAATCAAGTGGGGCTGTTTTATATTAGTGGCTCCCAATTATTTAAAATGAAAAAATAAAAGAAGCCTAGCTGAGTAAATGCCAGTTCTCTATGCACTACTGTTTTTCTGAGATTACACTACATTTCCCCAACAGTTGCACAGTCCTTTGTATGGCAGATTTATTCCTATATTTCTAGAGCAGGGAATGTAATAACAAATATTAAAGAACACAGAATAAAAACTTAAGAAAATTTCTGGCAGAGAGGAGACAAAAAAAATCTATCTAAACACAGTTTAAAGTAATACAATCATAAAGTTCAAGATGAGCTCAGGATTGTTTCAGTTGCAAAACTGAAATATGTAAGTTATTTTAGAAACCTGGAACTGATATGCTTTTTAGGAGAAAATCTCCTACCTCAGAGTGTTCTAAAAGCCACTGGTTCTCAGCCTGTGTATTTCCATTTTTCTCACTTTTCATGCACTTCCAGGGCTATCCATAAAAGGTGGATGAGTGCGTTCTTTAACTGAGAGATATATTTGAATTGGTTTATTCTTTACAACTCTCTTTGTATTCAAGGTTCTCATCCAACCCTACTGAAACATCGTTGTTCCTAAAGGATTCATACTGCTAGCAGGAGTAAAGTACAAAAATAAGCGTCCACACTGTGTCAATCCATAGAAGTCTCTATAATATTTCTACAAAAATTTTACTACCAAAATACCAATATAATAATTTTACAATTACTAGCAAACACTTCTGGCCAAGATATCAGTGTTTGAGATGGGTTTAGTATTAAGTGTCTAGTTCTGTGGTATAACTGAAGGTCAGACAAATCGTCAGTAGGATATGTGGCTTATCACTGAGCTAAAACTATAACAGTTAGAAATGATTAGCAATTCTTAATGATTGTTACAATAATGTTCACAATGTATATAAAAAAAAAGCTATGAACTAAATTTATTTAGAGATTTAGACTTTTAAGAGAAAATATATGTCTGAAAGGGAAAACCCCAAAAATATATTCCTCTGCTTGTAGATTAGAGCATGTTTACAGCTTCTCATTTGTATTTTAACTGGTTGAGATTATCCTAATCAGCAACTTTTAAAAAAATTATAAAAAGTAGTGTGTCAGCCAGAGTATATAAAATGCTGCCATATCTTCCAGATCAGCTGTACTTCTCACATTTGCTGATACATTGCTTTTTTTTTTTTTTTTTCAGTTTCAGGGTAGAGGCAAGATACATTTGGGTGTAAATACTTTCACCAGCCAATGGAAATAATCACGAGGTAACATCACTGACTAATGCCTTTTCCTTTTCAGTTCCTGTAGGTAACAGCTCTCAGCAGATTCTTTGGCATGCTTAAGTAATTAATTTCTGCCCTCAGGGAAGAAGAGAAAAATAAATATACCTTGTAGTCAGAGGGAACTTCCTAGAATTTAGCATTATGAATCTTGTCTGGTTCAGAATTAGCATTGTCTAGGTACAGCTCTCTGACTTTGAAAACACTTTAAAGCACCAATTAGCATAATTAAGAGGAAGGTCTTTCAAAGGGAAAAAGAGCACTTAAGTAATCAAGTCCCATTGGAAAAGTCAATAGGAATTGGATATCTAGCTCCATTAGGCTACTTTGAAAATTTCTGTAAGAATCTGTATTGAGTTTCATTTACTTGTGTCTGGGAAGTGTTCAAGTATCAGCAGAAGCCTAAAAAAGCATTTAAACCTCCATAGATGACATAGTTTTTAACCGGATCTAAACCACATTATTTAATTTACTAGACATCCAGAAAATCAGTTCTTCCCCTGGCTTGGTGCTTTCTCTGCACTAAGTATGTACAAAACTCCATATAATTTGCAGCTTCATTCTATACTACAACTTAGATTTTCCTTTTATGCCAGACACTCATACCAAAATACTGTCTGGTAGTTCAAAAACTCAGAAATTACTTTCATTTTTCTAATGCATTAATTAACTATAGCACTTATTTTAAAAATAAGAGAGACATTTTTCTTTTACAGTTAAAAAATAGACAAAAAAATCTCTGGTTTATTCTACATTAGAGTGTCAGGAAGAATAAAGAGGTGTGGATAAGGAGTGCCTCTCAGAGCATCCCTGAATATCTGAAAGCAATAGCAGTGATAACCTAAAAGAGAAAAGTATGAGACAAAGGCTGAGCTTTTCTCAGCTATGATTCCACATCAAATTTAGGGACTTTGAGTATTCCTAGGGAAAATGTGAAGGTAGAAAAGCCTATCTGCTCTCACATAATCACTTTTGTTTTTAATGTTTAAACAGTATTTAAACCTAATTCAGGGTCAGATTGTACTTGGCCCTTTCATGCTAGTGAGGAGAGGGAGTAAGCAATACTATGTATAGAGTAGAGAAAGAGAATATGTAGTGAGAAATGCTAGAGTTAACTAAAGGACACTGTGGATTGTCTTTAGTGAGGATTATTGTTGTTTCTTTGTATTGACCCTGAGTTTTGTTTTTCTGATTCAACTAAAAAGAAACAATAATAGAAAAATGTCCTGAACTGGAGCCCCCGCAGCCTTCTGATATAAATAGATTATAAGTTTCAACACTTCAAGACTTCAAAAGTCAGTCTTATGACTACTAATGTGTGTTGCAGTTAACAGTTTAGGGTCATTAAAGAGAAGATAAAAACTATACAAGAGAAATTAGATCCTTCATCACTGAAATGAATTTCTACATTAAAATCACCATGTCATCTGAGATCTGTGTTGCAGAGCAGTTAGTTCCCTGATCACTGCTGAAAACTCCTAATTTCAGATCTAGAGCCAGGCAGCCAGGAGCTGTAGGTTTACACAGCAAAACACGCCAACATTTCATCACAGAGCAGCACCCTCTGATCTGCAAATAAACATCTCATATATCCATTTTAAATGGGGGAAAAATTTTCCAAGTTTCTATTGATTTCAATAAACCAAGATTTTTAGTTGTATCCATCTCTATGTTTCTTTGTATTGACCTCCACAAAATGAACCTTAAGGCAGAACAGCTGTCAAGAGAAAGTAGGTGAATTTCCTTCTTTTTAGGTAAAAGCACCTGTGATTACAGTTTCTGAGATTTTAGATGTCCAAATCACTTCCCTCAACCATCTAGGAGGCTTCTTCAGAATGTATCATAGTTAAAATTCATTTGAAGAGGGGAGGCCAAAGCTAATATTATATTTGAGATGAGATATTTTTATAACAGCATAATGAATACATTTTACCATATCAAACCCTAATTATCATTCATTAGACATTTAAACATTAGCTTTGCTTTTTAAGATTGCTCCCAAAGAATTTTGCACAGTTACCATCTAGATGTTGCTGACTGATATAATACATTCAGAATCTAAAGGTGTATCATTTTACTTCTTCTTGTGTATATGACTGCATTATTGAATAATCATTGCCTCTATTCTCATGGTGATTACTCAGGTTCTTCTCAAGAGCTTCAAAGCCATTTTTATCCCTGTCTAGCCAAAATGTTTTGGACATGAGCAACTTTTCCCTGCTAAAACATCTGTAGTTTTCCCCCAGACTATTAATAGACCAAACAGCACCATTTCTACTATTTCACCCTGTGGAATATTTCTGTTAATCTTTCGTTGTCACAAAACCTGATCATTTGTTTACAGGTTTGATTTATGGTGGAGCTTTGCCTGTCATGTTAGGAGAGGCTCACAGGTACCAGAGCAGATGGCTTTAGGATTAAAGAACCCCAGAGATGACAAGAGCAATCATACCTTCAACCACTGCTCTGGAGGACCATAAATGTGCCTGATCTTATTGGAAGGGGTCAATAAATAGAACAGGAATCAGGCTTTTCTTTCACACAAATTAGGAAAAAAAATGATTACTTTACTCTCCCCCCCCAAACCTTTCCCCCTCCCTCCCCCCTCCAAAAAAACCAAAAAAAAACCAAGACAGAGTTCTAACCACGTGACAGAGTTGAAGGTTCTGAGAGTGTGAAAACACAGCTCCAGAACATGCACTCAAATGGCAGAATTGCACTCTAGTAAAATAGAGACATGAATTTATGCTCTTTTCAAAATGAAGACAATAAATAAATGTTATCTGTATAAGAGGAAACCAGAGGTGTGTCTATACAATATATCAAAAAGTACAGAATACAAAGAAGCAGCTCTGGCCGGGAGGCTTACATTTGAAAAAAATTAGCTGGTATTTGTGATAAGTAAAAGTTAATTAGCAATGCATTAATTTTAAACTAGAATGATTTCAATATTGGTACAACAAACATAACCACAATGGCTGCAGGACAATCAGAAACAATTAACATTAATCTAGTTCCCTTGATCTTTATTCTGCTAACACATCTTCCTGCAAAGAGTGGACATCCAAAATGAGAAAGAAAAAAATATGATAAAGACAATAACATATTTCTCAATTACTGAGTCTGCTTAAAAATATTAAAGAAAGTCTCAATTTATTCAGAATACCTCTTATTTTAGCTTTGTAAAATATGGTTCTTCTCAGAGCACATTCTTTATTATGATGAATTTAATGATTTTTTTCCTTAATCTAGAAAGACATAACATGGGTATAAATGAGACTGGTAGTGTTAAAGGAATAAAGGAACATCTACTGCTATATCCAAATTTTGTAGAGGGAAATTTTTGCCATGGTGTAGAAATGAAACGGGTTTAACTTGGACTATACAAAACATGGTTTTAACTCAACTGCCTGTGAATGAAGTCCTTGTGGTGAAGGTGCCCTCAAGGCTGCCCTGTGTGACCCTGGGAGCAGAGCCCAGACATCAGCTGTGCTGACTTCGATGCAAGGATGGGGATTAGCGCTTTGGATCAATGCAAGGCAGAGAAATCTGCCCTCCACTGATCGTAGCATTGCCTTTCTCTTTCTTTTGAAACCCATTATCTGTACACTTTTAAATCTAATTTATGTCTATTTTAGTGTTTTCCCCCACTTTTCTATGTTAAGATCATAATCCCTGGTAACTTTCTGGTGCATTGGTTGCATCAGTTAACCCAGGAAATGAAAGGCTACCTATGTCAAATTTGTACAAGCAGATTATACTCAACCTCTGGTTGAGTAGATTTTCCAGTGCCAAAATGAGAGATGTGGATATTGCTTTGATGGAAATTACACAAGATTTTGTACAAACATATATAAAAGTTTATATACATTTACTTGATGAATGTGCTCATTACAGACAATAAGAAAAAAAACCCCAAACGCCTCAAACCCCTCTTTAATATGTAATCAAAGAGGAGAAAAATGACCCCTTTTATGTCAAGAACTCTATGCCTCTTTCTATTCAGCAGATAAAATCTTCAGAGGGGAGAGGACAAATTTTATAATATTTCTTGCTTCAGATCTAAGAAGTTCACCTCGTTAAAGTATAATCCATTAACAAAAATAGAGTTTTCTTTCATATAGGTGCTATATAGGTATGTAATTGAAACAGTCCTGTGAAAATATTAACAACATACTTTTGGCGACCTTGCAAACAATGGAAATTACAAAAATTGAACATTTAAAAATTACAAGTAAAATAGTTGAGAATTTCAAAGCCATGTCATTCTCAGAAACAAACCATGATGAGACATCTCTCCAAATTATAGATGAGGATCCACCAATAGCAACTTTGAGGATCATTGTCATACTAGAATTCAGGTGAACACTAAGAATGGATAGACTCAATAAACATGCCATTTGATTTCCATTGCAGAGAAACTGGATAGAATTTTTATTATATCTCTTCCCAAATTGGCACATGAAGTGAGAGATGGTCATGAGCCAAAATCCAAGGCACGAACAGACTCCAAATAAAGCTGAAAATTAAGAAACTTGCATCTACTTTTTTTTTTTTTTTAATTATTGATCAAATTAAAAATCATGGTTTGAACACATATCAGATGAAATTGTAATCCTCTGCCAGACTTTGAAAATTTTACCATTGATTTTTTAGCATCTGTAACATCATCCAGAGAAAGTTTGAATTTGGTCATAATGCAGTCAGAAGAGGAAAACAAAGATAAAAATTAAAGGTTCCTGTACTGCTCATGAGGCTTGGACATTCAAAGTGCACAAACCTCTATAGTCAAAGGCAGGTAGGTGACATGAATACCTTCATATCTGATTCCTTTTGAATGCCTTCTTTACCTTTTGCAGGTGCAGTATTCTGGAGGAACCTATATTGTCCTCAAGATCCTTAGGGAAAGTTTTTGACAATCTAGAGACATATGTTGAGACAGGTGTTTTTTAAATACTTTCAAAACCCATAAATCTTTCCAAACTAAATGTGTACTCCTTGCTGGGCTAGAGCATTTTTAGTTACAAGTTTAACCTCTGTTAGGTCTAACAAAAGTTAATTTCAGTTGAAAGGTAAATTCTTTTATAAGGCAAAATAATACTCTGTGAATAAATTGGCTGTTGTATTTCTAATTCAATGTATACTTAGAAGGTAGTATAAAAAACCTTACATTTTGCAGAGCTTTAAGTCCTCTAACTTGACAGTCATGACAAGATACTGATTGACCCATTGGTCTCATTGAAAATGAAGCTTTCACGGTGAAATAAGTACTCAATGAAAGAAGTAACCTCAGTAGGAAAAGGAGCTCAATCAAGGAATTAAAAAAGGAAAAAAAGTCTAAAATCTAATTGCAATGCTCCTTATAATAAGAAAATCACAGCTGAGCCCACAGAAGTGCTGAAAACCTGAACATTAGGCCTTAATTATCTGATGAAACTAAACTCTAAATTGCAAGTATCACCACTTAGAATTAAAAAGTAGCATTTCTCTTGTGGTAAAATTGATGCCACCTTCAAGATATGGACAAAACTTTCTTGTAGGAAGTAAATTCTTGTCATCACCAAGGTGTGGTCTGTTAAATAATTTACATTTTCATTTTGGAAAGCCATAAGTATAAGGAGAGATGCTTCCTATGGGAAGCTTGCAATCCACCCCAAAGAAGGCGCCATAAGAATTATATTATAAAGCAATTTGCAAAGCCTCTGGTTGATCACTCCTGGGCACATTCATGGCTTAAAAATAGTAGAGCAAAAGGCCTGGTATTAAATATTTGCAGTGTTAATATTTTATTAGAAAACAAAGTTGGAAAGCTATATTTTAAAATATTTAGTTCACAACAAGTTAGAACTGTCTGGAGTTTGCCATATCTTCCACCTAATGCCAAATGTTACATAAACACTACAAAACACAGTGTACATGAATTACCAACAGCTTCACATATTTCAAGCCCTGCACATTTCTAGACAGAATCTAACTATAGTTGATGCATTAAAACTTAAAATTTCTAATTGATGTCCTATCTTCTTTTATCCGCAAAATAAAGTTTCGCACTTTTACTTTTTCTCCTACTCTGAGAAATCCAGGAGGAGCCCAGATAACGTTTCCCTGGAAGCTTCTTAAAGCTGGTGAATTAGTTGGTAATTCATGTGAATTAGCCATTTACATTTCTTCTCCACCACAAGGCAAAATATTGTCTTTCCGAAGAAGTTACTTCATGCCTACAAGTAGAGTTTATTCTGGTGAGAGAAGACAGAAAGGAGTGGTACTGAGGGGAGATATCCCTTTGGGCAGAGCTCCAAGACAGTCTCCAAAAATCCAGCTAATGTTCTGCAGGAACACAGAGGTTATCACCTCCATAAGGCTCTGGGTGAGTTGCCCCTCTCACCCCTACTCTGCGTTGCTGCCTTGATGCCTCATAAGGCTGCAGACTGAATATCTGGGACGTGCAGCTGGTATTCTGTGGATGGCTAAACAAATCAGACCGATCTGTTCCTCATATCTATGAGGAAGACTCTCATATTTATGAGGAAGACTCCAATATACCTCCATACCAGTCTCACAATACAACGTAATAAAGATTCCCCTTACAGGAGAGATACATTTATTCCAAGGTAGAGACCTGTCTATATTACATATAACACCTATGTATAAGGACTTTGAGAGCTGACTCAGCAGACCTGCAAGGAACTCATTCCTCTTGATATTTTATGATAGTTCTCTAAACATTTAGACTTACTGTTGCAAAGAAACTCCTGCGTACATGGTCAGTGCACCTGCATTCCTGCAGAACTAGGTCATAACTTTCTTCAGCCTCATTTATCTGAGTTAGTAAATTTAGAAAAGGAATGTTCTTGAAAGTCTTCTCTGTGATAAGCTAGTACAGCTCTTCTCAACAGTAATTTGTCAGATGGCTGTATTTGAGTATGTGGGAGACTTAAATCCCTCTTGTTTTTGCAAGTCAGCAGTTTACTTTCTCTTCCTCACACCACTGAATCACAGAATCACAGAATCAACTAGATTGCAAAAGATCTTGGAGATCATCAGGTCCAAAGAAAGGATGAGATGGGGAAATTTTCAATATGAACTTTCTGCAACAGTACCAGACAATACATGCAAAGCACTTAATACAGCTAACTATTTTTCCTAAAATTTTTATTTTTACTATGGATGGTTTGCAAACAGATCTAATGCCATTAACATATTTAGAGTGAAGAAGAACACTTTTTCATCTTTAAAAAAATTATCTTGCTTTGTTCTCCCTGGTATATTTTCCTAGGGTTCTTACACTAAAAAAAAATAGTAACATAAGTCAATTAACTACTTTTTTGGTAATACAGTAGAATTTTAATTCAATTTTTAGATTACAGGTAAACCATACAAATCCAAATATATAGGTAATTTGAGAAATAAAATTGTAAGGACATAATCAGAAGTATATAAATAAAGTGAATATCATCTTTAGGAAAAAGCTCACAGTGTCATTGCAAAAAGAGTTTCAGTATTTAACATTACTGCTCCTTAGGCAAACTGGCTGTTACTGTCCTTTTCCAGGCTATTAAATGCCTTGCAGCTAAGTTTGGAATTAGGCACGTTTGTTCTGGTCATCCATTCAGTGCAAAGATCCTGTCCATCTATGCCCTCTTTGCTTCCCTGTGCTCCCTCAGTCTGTACCCATCTGTTACAGCTTTTCTTATCTTATATTTAGACTGTTATATCCTCTTGGGCAAAAGCAACCTTTTTATCCTGTATTAATTCAGCAATGGAGACAAGAGGGCCTTGACCCATAAGTAGCCTCCCAGGTGTTCTTGCAATAAAATTTATGGTAATGAAGGTTTTTTTTTATGGTGTCAGCTAAAGAGTTAGAAACCTGTTTTGCAGCTTTATGTGTTTGGAGTCAAAGTAATGCCAAAAAGGTTTTGAGCTACTACAGGCAGGTTATTAGTGTCTTTTTAAAGAAACAAGTACTCTCCCCCATAAGCAATAGAGATAACTTTAAAATGAAACCTTTATTATCAAAATATTCCAAAATCTCCCATACATCAAAGCCTTGCAGAATGTAAGTTTTAAAGCTGCTGGCAAAACTTTGTGTCTAAATGTGCGCAGCATGCCATAGTTGGTAAATTGATCTCACTCTACCCAGGCAGCTGTTCTCACCTGCTCAGGTTTCACCATCAGAGAAATACAGAAAAAAGTCTTTCAGTTCTTATGACAATTTCTCAGTCCTAAGATTTATTATATTAAAGTTCTGACTCAGAATCTGCAAATAATTTCTCATGAAGGCAATGACGGTGGTAATCAATATCTTAAAATCTTTGTAAAAAAAAAGTCTTTGTTTATTTGCAAGAGTAAGATATCAAGAGGAGTATATTTTTTAGAAAAGCAGTGCAATATGCTACGCATATTTTATATTTTCCTTCTGTTTAACTGCCAGCAGTCTCCAAGAGCAGAGCTGTTTACTTCCAAACTCTGCTTTTTAAATCTGAGTAACGCAAGAAGTGATCCCTGACAGGTGGTACCTTCCCCTCTCCTGCCATCATCCCCACTCCAGAAATCGAGCCAACTTTCAGCATCTACTACCTGCAGTCTCCCACCTTGGCAAAACAGGGGCAGGAGCTTCAGCATACACACTCTTTCCTTTTGTAGGACTAACTGCAAATTAAAGGTTAATTGCAGAATTGCAATAAATCGATGTTAATTTCCACCTGACTGGCCTGCATAATCACACAGGAGATGATAATGACAGTATGGAGTTCAGTTTGGGTTGGTATAGACTGCTGCAGCCCACATGACATCCATTTCTCCTCGTCTTCTATATTAACAACATCCATGCTGGTCAGATAACAGCTAAGTGTGTTAACCCTCGCTACAATTCTCTCCGTGCTTGCTCCATAGATTTTACAACTTTGTCTAAATATTCTCCTCCATGTTCTTATCTAAGGAGCCACCATGTACAAGGACCTGCCTCTGACAGGCAGCCATATGATAAATTGTATTAGCACTTTATTTGCTCTTGTTTTGTCTTAGTTTTTTATTCCTTGATTCTACAACATAAAGAACATTTTTCTTTTTATTTTTTATCTTTTTTTAAATTTTTTTTTTATTATGTGCCACTTGAATCAAGGAAGTTTAGATCCAAACATATTTGGCTTTTGGGAAGGGGAGATCAACAAAAGGGGATATTTTACTCAAGACTATATCTAAAGACAATAAAAAACCCCAGGAATTTGAAGTGTAATAGGGGCTTGATGTAAAGAAAGATTAAAAAGTAAAGAAAGATGGTGTCTTAATGGAAAAGCACACTACACTTTTAAAGTTGATGCAGCTGAAATAATACATCTGTGTCTGCAGATGTGACAGGTCTTTTTGAAGTGTGTGACATAAGGGAATCCTAAGCATTAGCATTTTTATCTCCAACTCTCTTAAACCTGACAATGAGAAACAATTTAAAATAATTAGGTATAATTACTTTTACAAAATGTGACTTGTGTAAAACTTTACATGTTGCAGAATTCATTGACATCCTCTCAACAGTTTCACATTGGCTTCTTTGGCTGAAAGTAAGTACTTTTCAACTTTAAGAACTGTCACCTGAAAGTACAAAAGGAACAGAAATATTTTCCAGAATATAAGAAAATAGAAGAGAGACTGGAAAGAAAAGACCCTTGAATAGTTTCATCACTTCTGTACAGAAAGTATTTTCTATTCTGGCAGCAGAAAACCCTTCTTTTATTAAGCACCTGTTCTGGTAAAGGACAGAGAAAAAAAAGATAAATAAATAGAAAATAAGAATATATGCAAAGGACACCTCTAGATTAAAAATTTAAGGCATGCTTCTGCTACAAAAGAAAAGAAAGGCTATTTTAGTACAGATGGGACATTATTTTAGTCATTATGCAACATGGCATTCTAGAACTCTAGAATCTCTACCTATGTGATGGGCCTGAAAGAAAGTCCGAACACCTACTGAAGCAGCTGCTGGAAAGATTTCAAATACATAGCAAAGGCTTTGTGGGTTTTAACTGGATTGAAAAGTCATAGCTTGAACAGCCAAGCCACGAGCTTTAAAACAGAAGTAGAAATTCCCAGGAAGTCCTAACAGAACTTCCTATTACACCAATGTGTAAGAGACATTAATATTTTAGCAAACTGTATAAAGCTCTCAGAGGAGGGTAACATAACCCTAGAACAAGTTACCCAACCAAGGTAACTTTTTCAGCACTTGCAAGCTGTGTTTGACCCGATTTACTGCATGTGGTAGTCCTGATTGAGCTGACTGGTTTGAGTAAATCCCAGAGGCTCTCTGCAGCCAAGAGTTCTACAGTTCCAAGTTCAGCAGTTAAGGGTTAAAGACTCTGATGTGACTTCAAATTGATTGAACAGAGCTTCTATGCACAATATTTTCAACTTGCAATATATTGTTCTCTCTGGTGTTCCCATTACAGAAGCCATGTGGAAAGATCCTGGCGTTATCTCACCTCTTGGGACTATCCCCTCTTCTGGGGTGTTTACTAGGCAGATTTTTCCCCTATGTGTGGCACTGAGAATTTCTCTTATGGCTGCAGAAATTGGCCCAGATGCAGCTTTTCCACTGGGATAAAAACTGTTTTGTAGAATTAATAAATGATACCTGAGTAATCTGTGGTTCAACGCAGCAGGACTTTGTCACATCTCAGGGGTTTCATCCGCACGCCAGATTTTTATCTTTGACTTAAAAACTGTCCAAAGTTTTTTTTACTAGTTACAAAATCTTGAAAAAGTATTAACAATGATGTAAAAATTTCACATTCCATTTAATAAGTTACTTTCATGCCTGTTTTTTTCTGGGCTTCAAATCCAATAGGGTATCTCAGTCCTGGGGTATTTGGTGATTGCTCAAAATGGTTCAATCAGAAGGCTAAATACAGTATGTAAAGGAAAATACAGCTTAATCAAGGAACTGAGCCTGTAGGAAAGAACAGCAGGGAAGACTTACTAAGGCTCAGAGCAGCTAAAATACAAATTGGTGTTAATCTAAATGCAAAGGGAATGAATGCTTCAGTTCAGTTCAATAAATTATATTTAGTTTCGCACACCTGCACCTCAAAAACACTGTTTTGGGTTTAGAAATAGAAAATTGAATAATTTCCCCAAAAATATATATGAATATTTTAAAATATAAATTTACATTCTAAATCCTGACAAGGTCTAGTATACATTGGTCTTAAATGAGGGATTTTAGTAAAGAAAACCTGCTGTAGAAACTATATTGATATATGGTCTATATTTATTTATATATGTATTTAACATACAAAACAGGCAAGAAAGCAGGGCCAGGGTTTTAGATAAGCCTTTCCAAGACCTTAATTTGTAATTGTAGGTCTTTACCATGTGCAGATAGGTTTCCACACATACTTCCCACATGTGTTCTGGTGATTACAGTTTTGCACATAAAACCCCTTGCAGCAGTTAAATTTCTCTGTGTCCAATCCCACTGACAGACTGACAGACACAGAAAAAACTGTGTGCCTCTGCTTTTATTGTCCTAAAAATAGTGAATAGCTATGCTTATCTGCAGATAGGATTCCTTCAAAAGCCAGATGAATTTTCTTTCATTTCTACCTTATTCAAAAGTCTAACCCAATTAGAGAAGAAAACAAGTTTTCTTTCATTAATA
Organism: Polioptila caerulea; assembly: GCA_013397295.1. Classification (NCBI taxonomy): domain Eukaryota; kingdom Metazoa; phylum Chordata; class Aves; order Passeriformes; family Certhiidae; genus Polioptila; species Polioptila caerulea. The sequence continues at coordinate 3,261,500 of VYXF01010446.1, forward strand.
TTTCATAACACAAGCTTTTCCAAATTTGGCCTCATATACAGTATTTCACACCAAAATTATTTTCATCATTCAGGTAAACTATCTAGCAGACTTTAAATAAAGACTTTTTGGTTGTTTTGAAATACATAGTACATTCATTTCTTAATGAATTTAATGATTTTATCTATAGTCATTCTATCAAGGCAAGATATTGTGAACCTCAAACAATTAATGGAAAATTTACACATTGCGTGTACAATGAAAGCATTACTTTCACAGAGGAGTAAAACTTTTAAGGATTAGAAAAAGCAATAAAATTGTTTAAAAGCATTCCAATGTTAGATATTCTCCTGGGATTAAAATTTTCTGTTTGAACTGCTTTAGAGTGTTTCATCACTATGCAATGCTTCAGAATTTTGGTATATCCTTGTCTTTTTCAAAGAATGTGCAATTTAATAAGTATTTGTAGTAATTCAAAAGATGAGTACTTTGAAAAGTTTCATAGCTTCAAAGTGATCGTCTTGTTTCAATTGTCTAGCTTATTCCTATTTATTATTTCTGTATGACACTCCAGGGGCTAATTATTTTATATAGAACTGCAAGAAATCACCCATACTAGTTGGTTGAATCTTTCAGATATAGATACCCAAAAATACTTGACAAGAGTGATAACTATCAACCATTTCCTTCAAATATTAATTAGAAGTGAATTTTCAGCCCTGCTTCCCATAAAAAAAAACAACAAAAAACCAACACCAAAAAACTAGACGGGTGAATATACAGATATTTCTATTCCACACAACAATGGACCTTCAATACAGCTACCCCAGGTCAACAGAGCATTAAAATTTATTTTACTAAATTGAACATACCAGCACTCATGCATGACATAAACATATTTTTAAAAAATCTTTCTCTTAAAGATGCCTCTTCAAAACCAGAAAGGACCATAGCTCCAGAGGAACAGGTTCTGTTATTACTCATGAAAAAAATGAAGAAAACCAATAACTGAGAACATAATGATGCAGACTGGAAGAGAAATTAAAATCAAACATTCAGGTAGAGAGATGACAGACTGAAGTGAACAATGGATCAGTGCTACTGAATGATGTGCTATGCAGTGTAGTCAGCATGATGTTCTTTCTTGTTCTGCACAAGGATTCATAAATCTACACGTGTCAGCTCTGACCTGATGGATGTGTGTTTGGAGCACTGAAACCAGACCAATATTTTACAGTAGAACACAATTCTCTTGGCTGAGATCCTTGGAAATTTACAAGTACTCCTTCTGGCAGTGAGGAGCATTCACTTGGTTCTTACAGAGCCACAAAACAAACCGAACTGCTGTTCCCACTAACGCAGAGCAGGGTGTGCTGGGCACCTGTGCCGAGCCTTGCCATCTGCCAGGCAGCACTAGGGCAGGTGCCAGCTGCAGCCTCTCCCAAGACTCCAGTTGTAGCTCATTAGTACCAGCTCTTCATAAGCTGAACATTTGTTGAAATTACTGGAAGCTGTTTTGATGTAGGTCCAGGCTCAAATTCCAGAAGGTAGGTCTGGAATACAGAAGTAGGCACATGTACCTGCACCAAATATTTCCATCACCTGGGTCGGAAACCTGATTGCTCCTTAGCACTACAGTTTTACCATGTGTCTTCTGTTAGCTGATTTTCCTGACAACCCCACTACTTGGAGATTTGTGGTCACACAAAATCTCAATTTTCATGGTTTTTTTAAAATCTAAGCTCCTCGTCGGCAATGTTGCCAAGAATATGTTGTGAATATGAGTCTTGGAGGGTTCAAAAGCAGATTGCTAATCACACATTTTAAAAATATCACTATTTTTCAAATTTTTAAAATTTTTTTGAATGCTTAGATTTAGTAAAAAAGCGTTTATGTCACATTCAAACTCAAGTTTTTAATCCTTTAGTGAAGGAAGTGTTGTACAGGGACAAAGCTGGGATGATCTAAGATCATTTATAGTGAAGACAATTCATATATAAAAAAAGAAAAATAAACACCAAGCCTTTTATCTCAACTTTCATATCAAGTCTTCTGTCATGTCTATCCATTTAAGAAATTTTGCTTTGCAAAAATACATTCATATTTAGCTGCTTCAACAGTACATTCTGAGACTTTGTATAATATCAAAACACTAGGAGTCAAAAATTAATTATTGCTTTGACACATTATGTATTAAATTGATCAAAAATAGAAGTAATGGCACTGATTTTTCTGAGATGATTTCTCCTGTTATTTACCTAATGTTTATGCTGGGTCTCAGAGCACAAGAATCTTGTTAGTTCACTAACATACAATATTTGTGGAAGAACCAGCAGATACACACATACCTAAAAATAGTCTTTCTTCTGAAAAGAAGATAGCCTGAGTTTTACCCTGAAAAACTATACCAATGCCACAAGTATCTATTGTCAAGGATACGCTTAAATCTGTACCTTCAGAATTACTGGAAAAATTGCTCAGGACCTTGTGAAAACTAAAACCAGCTGCCTCTAGTTTCTTAGCATAACTAAGAAAAAGCTTCCTGGCGCTAAATCTTCCCAGGCTGTTGAAACTCAAGAGAATTACAGGTAAAAGTCTCTCTTAATAGATATTCCAGCTTGATGCTGACTTACAAAATTCTCACAAGAGTGAATCTATCTGGGGACCACAAAGGACTTAGGCAGAATTTAGGAACCTGCACTCAAGATTTGAACCTAAAGTTTGCATCTAAGACACAGGACACCTGCATTTTGGAAAACCCATTTCAGCCAACTCCTGCATCGGGCTGGAAGCACCACAGTCTTTACATGATTAAGATCCTTGGAGACTCCTTCCTATATGCACCGGGTGAGGATCTTCCAGTCACCTTCTCCCTGCATCTAAATTTACCAAAGAAATCAGTGGGGAAGATAGTTTCGTGAATCCAGGCTGTTTGTTTCAGTCCAACATGGGACATATAGTACCTTAGTGAAAGGCCCTGAAGGCACAGTCTTATTTTCAGCATTTCCTACTGGCACCACTCAGGTGCTGAGCACCCTTTTCTGTGCCTAACTTTGCCACTGACAGCTAATTGTGGGCATTCACTGGCAGTCACCATCCAAGTCCTTTTAGAGGCTCTGACTGCAAGAGTGCAATAAACAAAGTGTGTGTGGGAAGTTTTATATTGCAGAGTTTGTCCTTCAGTCAAAATTGAGTTCTTGTTTTCAAAAGTGCTGTACATTAAAAAACTAATAGAAAATGTGTAAAAACCTGAGATGAAACTTGAGGTATTCAACTGAAATAAAGATTTAAATAGCTGAAGGACAATGTCCTTTACAGGCCTGATTTTAAGCTTATTCCAAAGAAAACATTTATTAACTATAAAAACTCAGGTTTGTTTTTTTACTGTATTTTGCATTGATAACAACCCTTCCATAGCCAGAATGTTGTGCTACTGTAGGACTAACAAAAAGTTGCAGCTAAATTTCTGGAGGACAGGAAGGAATTTTTTTTTGTGTGACAGTAGCACAAATTGTACCTGACAGTTTTGATTATCTAAGGGAGCCAGCATCCTGACTCTTGGCCCTCTCCTAATCTCCTCACTACACCCACGACAGCTGGGTTTCAACAGCTCACATGGTTCTCATGGAATGAATGCCTTCAGCAATGGGAAATATTTTCAATATTATCTGTTTCCTGTAGAGACAGGTAGAAAAAAATTATTTTCTCATATTTACTAAGATCTTTAAGGGGAATAGCTCAGTATATATTAATACAAAACAGAAATCAGCAAATAAAGAGCCCATATTTAGTTTAACTGATGTTAAGTGTTTAGTTTAACATGTTTAGTTTAACATGTATAGTTTAACTGATGCCAGTTAAACTATAAAAATGGGAGCCAATGGAATTGGAGTGTTAGGATTAGCCAGGAACCTGAACACAGTCTAGCATCTACTCTGTGTCAGATAACAGAAAATAATCTTATTTTTATACCATGTCTCAGGGAGACATCTGTTTCACCAATGAAAACAAAAGGGGTGAACAAAGTGAAATGTAACAGAGAGAGACCTGAAAATGCTAGAAGGGAAAAGCAGGACAAGAACTGTACCACTGTCTCCAGCAGGTGGGAATGGCATGTCCGGGAGTCATGGCTTTATCAGACATTAGAGTCAAAATGCTGCACATGGAACAACTCTTTCCTAAGATGGGAGAACTTGCTGAGATAAAGTTTTCCAGCATCTAAAAGCAGTGCCCATGCTGTGTATCTTCATATAGTCTGCTAAATCTAGCAATACTAGAGCTAAGCAAGAGATCCAGTTTTCAACATTACGTCTCAATGCCCTCACATCATGACAGTTCATCAGTAATAGACCCAGACACTTCATTTTTCTCACTGTGCAATCCCGTGGCTAAATTTGTGAATGTAACCATGTTTTTAAATTATTTGCAATGGGAATGTTGCCTGAATGAGGACAAAAAGTGAAATAAAGGCTTACAATTAGATCCAGTAAGAACAAAGCAAATGCCATTTTCAGTTCTGGGTATCTTCATAGGAACAACGTTATCACTCCCATTGCCCCAATTCAAATGCAAATTAAGCACCACATTTGTTTAAATTAGCTAGAGAAATAGATACACAGAAGCAAATGCTGCTGGATCTGGGCTATGGTGCTTATCTGATGGCCCAGCAAGGTTCAAAGTATTATGTTAGCAGTATTGCAGCTCTAAAATGTTTGCTTTAAGTGTTAGCAAACCTCAGTCTTGAAATCTGCGCTACTGCCTCTTTCTGAGGAAGCAGTAATTGGAGTAAGTAAAAGCTGATAGCTTTTTTCTCCCTCTGCCTTTCCCCCCCAAAATAGCAGCAAACATAAAACAAATTAATATTTTTTTTAATTCCAACATAATTTTCCTTTCCTAGAACAAACCTATTCCTATATTTCAGCTATTCCATGCATTGCAGTGTCTGTACTCATGGTGCCATACTCAGTTTTCAAGTGGACATCACCTGAGATATTGCAGTGAAGAATAAAAAGTAGAATTTCCAAGAAGAGACACATTTATTTTAATTAAATAAATGTATAGGAATTATAATTTTTGCATGGTATTTTTAATGTTTTCCATTAGAAAGCCTCCTAATGGCTGGAATAAGCTTTGTGTATGATGCATTGATGGACACTTGAGTGTCCAGTTCTGGTATTAATATATTGAAATTAAAAGTTAAAAAGTTAAAACCTGTAAGTATAAGAGTAAGGATCATATCCTACTGCTTTGCCTGCAGTAAGAAATCTCTTTTACATGCTCTCCACAACAGCACAACATTTTAAGTTGAGGTCTTCCTTTAGGAGAACAGAATACCCTCAGTGTCTTACAGTAATACTACCTTAATTATACTCCAAGAAAGATTTCTCCTGTGTGCATTATTTGCTTATGATTTATTATGATTTCAAGACCTCATTTTACTTTGTTTAATCACTCATACTCTAAATTACACCTACCATTCTCCCCTCAAAATATCCCCAGTGTGGATGCTATGAGGTATAGTGAACTTGTCATTTGAAGTTTTCTTAAATGACAAAAAAAGGCTGGCTACATATAATCACCAGAGCAGTAAAAGATACACAGAGGACCAAGACTTAATTTCATTGTGTGCAAGCAGTTTGCGTGTGGAGAGCAATAGAATTTTTACTGATTGAAAAAATTACATAATCTACATTTTTGTGCTCATATATGTGACACATAAGCTTAACCAGAAATTGTGTCAGTACTGGAGCCATCCTTGCAAAACAACAGCTTCATGAATGACAGATATCTGGAATTTAAAGAGCTCTTTTCTTTAAACAAGTATCTAATACTTTAACATTTTAAAACAATTTAACTTAAAAAAAAAACCAAACAAACAAAAAAAATCCAAACAAATCCCCAAAGTTATAAATTATTTAACTTAGTTCTAGAACTAATATCTGTAAGAGCATTACAGGAGTCAATGCAGTACAATTTTTATTATAAATTTATAGCATCTAAATATTTTAGATACCAGCCACTAAGGTGGTGGAACCACCTTCCAGGCAAAAGTGAAAACTCATACCTTTAGGAAAGAAAAACCCTAAAAAAATGCCTGTCTGCAAGAGAGAAAAACCTTTTTTCCACGTGAAAGGTGAAAGTGTGAGAGCACACACCACTAAGTGCTTGGGCCCAACCAATGAGGAAATGTCCTACCTACAGCTGTCCAGGAAATGTGTCTGGTTGTCACAGGTTGTGGTAAGTTAGTGGTGAGGGGCTATTAAGGAGCAGTTTTGGCCTAGGAAGCCCACTGGAAGATGACCAGTGTGTGATAACCCAGATACAATCCTCTTCATTGAGACACAAATGGGACGTCTGGGAAATGTCTCCGTTCCAGTTAAACTGGGATTGGTTCTAATGAGGTTGTTGGGACATTTGGTTGTTACTGCTGCTGCCCAAGAAAAGACAAAACTGATGGGTGAAGGTTAATGTTTTCATAGTAATAAATGCCAGGAGCCCCAGGGTATATGAGAAGAGTTTTCTGAATGTGGCCTCAGAGAAAAGGGAGCATGGGGAGCATGGCCAACAGCCCTACCCAGGGAGCAAGGATGCAGCCCATCATCATCATTTGGACTACAATGAATGCATTGAAAGTAGCTATTGTTTGTGGCCTATATAAGCTGAAAAAGTGCCTTCAGAGCTACTTCCCACCAGAGAGACATTATTATCACTATTATTATTATTATTATCATCTGGATTTGTTTCTATGTTAGCAGTATTGGACCAATTTTTGCACAGTGGGCTTTCTTTGTATATTCTCTCCTAGAGCTGCAGTCTTCTCTGTCAGAAGTTTGCTCTCTATAAGGAGTTCAGCAGCAGGTCACAGAACTGGTTTACAAATGAAAAGACATATCAACAATCAACTTAGAAGAATAAGAAGATTCCATAAATTTTAGGTAACCTAGTGAAAATCTAGAAAGACATATTTCTTGGACTGTCTTCTTTTTCTCTTTCTGACCCAGCATCCTCACTTCTCTGAGGTCAAAAAACTTTATATGATTGTCATTTTTCCCTCAAGTCTATCATGATTAGGTGATATTCAGACAGATAGTAACGCGGGTAAGAGAAAACAAAGAAATGAAAAGAGATAAGAATAGGGCAACCTGCAGTTTGAGTGCGCATAATTGAGCCTTTGGTCACAGGTGTTTGCACTATTTCCCCCACACCAAATATTTTTTTCTCTTGGGAAACTGTCTCGCCTTTAGACAAACTTTGTTTAAGGAAGATGTTTCATTACAAAAAATAAAAAGCTTAAATTCTGAGAAGTTAATGTGGAACACTCAGATCAGAATGAAGGCTGGGGTAGAAACTAAAGATTGAAACAAAACTGAGCATTCGATTGCTAAACACCCCCTCTGCTCTGCAAAAATCAAAGTCTGTAGATCCTCTAAACAATAATTCCAAAGGGAGGTTTTAACTTGAAGACATTTCAGGCCTATCTATTTCAATGTATAGGAAGAAATAATCAGCACACTTGAGGGAGTGTTTTTGTTGATGAATTTTTCTTATTTGCAAAACCAGGATGAGTTGTCTAATCTATTCTTCTATGCCGTCTATCTAGCCATTTCCTATACAGATCTTGAATTTTCCAAACTTTGAATTACTCTCAAAACTCTAAAATTATTTCCTATTTCTTCCAACTGATTTTTGTTTTAACCCTCTTTTTTGGATTGACCTGAAATTCAGAGAGTGCCAATCTCTTCTTTTTCTCTACAAACAGCACTAAATAATGGTATGAGATTGAATAAATATTGAAACATTGGGTGACTTATACATGCACTTCTATATGTTTATGTACATTTATGGATATATGCACGTGTGCATATGTACATGTGGGAAGGAAGAACTTACCTATGTCCCAAGTGAGGGGGTTATTCTGTTCCATCTCCCTCTTCCCTATGACATACCAGATGCAGGCCATCCAGTGAGCAAGCAAGGCAAACATGGACATGAGAAGCGTGAGGACAATTGTGCTGTGCTGGGAGTAACGATCCAGCTTCTGAAGGAGACGCAAGAGGCGCAGAAGCCGCACGGTTTTCAGGAGGTGGACAAGGGAAACCTGGGAGAATAGGGAGAGAAAAAACACTTGTCAGCACCTGAACAGCTTGTCAGCAGCTTACTGCCATCACACAGCTCTCTTGTTTCAAGAAAGGAAGTTCTAAAGCTCTGTTGCCCACTCTTCATTCAGCTGCATAGCTGACGAGACTAATTCTTAAGACAGCAGAGACTGGCAAAGAAGATGCTTAAAAAAGGTGTGAAATTTTGATGTGTAAATATGTAATTACTATTTCTGATATAAACCAAACAAAATACTAGGAGATCTTTCATATTGTCTCTTTTTTTTCATGCTGTCTTCTCTTAGATTTAGCTTAAAAATTTGTGTTTGTGAAAAATGGATTCTTCCCAGTTCTAGAAGAGAAATACAATTGTCAGACTGACCAAAGATCATTTGATAGCAATATGAAACCACAAAATAAATATCTCCAAGCACACAATGATTTTCAGCTTCAGCTAACAGCAGACATAATTTAACTGTGTATGAGATGAAACCAGCCTATAATTTAACACAGAAGAGGGAATAACAAATAGCAGATATTTTGCAGAACAATACAGCAGAGAAGTTAGAGAAGGCTCAGATTTGTTCTTGAGATTTAACCTTGTGTTCAGGAACATGGGCGTATTTTACTACTCTGCACGAAGTAGTAGTCCAAAAAAGCTTTCATCAAAACTTCTAACACTGCTTCTTAAATTCCTTAACTAAAATATTATTTCCTTTCAAGTTTATCCGGCAAAAGCAGCACCCAATCTGTTCAGCACCCTGAACATACATCAGTTTATGAAGTATATGGCTCTGGCCTTAGAGGAGTTTCAGCATAAAGCAAGCAGTCTCTGGATGACCCCAACCCCTCCAGAGCATCCTGCACCCTACATCCGTACTGTATTGTGCACAGCCCACAGCTTCGCAGGGAATGTACCTGGCGTGTGTTTCAGCTGCTGGGCAGAGTTAGCAAACAATGTACAGATTAGGATCCAAAGAGTTTTAATGTATTTGTCTAAGATTAAATGGCCATAATTTTCATAAACCATAGGCTTTTTTTTTTTCCTTCCTCTTTTAATGAGACAGTAGGATTCAGGCCTGGTTGATGCAGGGTACACGCGTCAACTGGAAAAGTAACACCAGACTCAATGGGTCTTGCCACAGCACTCCCAGAGCACAGTAAAGAGCTTTCTCAAAAGCAAGTCTAAAATCACAGCTCAATCAATATAATTTTGCTTTTGCTAATCCAGAATATCATGAAGCTCAGGGTTTCTGTTACCAAAGCTAATAATCTGAAATCTAAATTTTACAGCACCAACAGCTGGATCTGAGGTGAATGATGCAATCTGTAACATCAGGTGGTTTTGATTTATTCAAAGACTTAGCAACTCATTGATTATATTCCACTCTCAGGAATTAAGTATGTGGAAACCTGTAAAGAAGAAAATAAGAAATCTGCAAGCATCATTTGTTTTTGTCACTACAGTTTTGGTAGTATATAAGCAACTCTCCCATGAGCCTCTTCAAAGGGCAACATTTGCAGCCCATTATTTAATATGTTTTTCTTCTCAAGGACCTTTATATTTTTCTCATTTATGTACATAGTAAGGAAAAAAAGAAAATCAACCAAAGTATGACATTTTTCCAAATACATTGTTAAAATAAGATCTGACATTTGAGTACACAAACATTTACAAGGTCATTTCTTACATTTCATTTCCTCATCTTATGTCATTCTCCATCTACAGTGCCAGAGAATTAGTTATATCTGTGGCCTTAAGTCCAAGAGTATCTGCAAATCTAGGGCAGAAGGCTGCAAAATATTTGAAGTAATTGCCATGTTTATATTACTGCAATCATATAACTTTAATTTGTTGTTATTTAACTTCCATGAAATTGTACCAACTGCCTCTGTTTCAGTGGTAACTCATTTCCCAAAGTCTCCTTTTCTTCTCTCTCATCAACTTGTTTGATCCAAACATGGTTCTGTTGCACTTATAACGTAAATGAGTCCCTATTCATGACTGACTCTTCAAGTTGTAGCAGTAACACAAATATTTGTGTAATGACTTTGTATATAATGCTTGTATATGTGCTATGGCCTACACAATGGAACCTTCATCTTTGCACGGGATCCTGTGTTCTAAAACATGGCAATTAAATAATGATAGCTTTGGTGATTTTTTTTTTTATATCCTACAAACAAGAAATTGCAAAAGGAATGTTACGATATATATGTGTGCCCTGCCAGTTATCAGTCTTGCCTAAATTCTGACTATCTTTGTTAAGTGACAGATACAAAGACAGTGAATCTATATCATAATATTTTTTTTAATGTGGAAACCAGCTTCATTTTAAGGCTAAGAACTGCCCCATTTCAAAATCATTTCTTCATGAAATTGAACACAGATGTAATTTATCATGTATTATTTCACGGAATTTTCTCATTAGTCATGCCAAACGCTCTTCTGGTATTGCGCCCAGTATGTCATTGGAAGATCTAAAATGCCATCAGGCAGCTTCTTTTTCTATGTCACAAATTTAGGACGACAAAATAAGGAGTCAGCACTCATAATTGTGCCTGCATAGATTTTTTTTTTTTCCCACAGATATAAAATCATCAAAATTTTTCATTTTGTTGATCATTTTAGACTGGCTGGGTTAACTTTTTCATGTCAAAAAGACAGGGACAGAATTTTATCTGAGACTAACACAAACTCAGTTTAGCATAGTCCTGAGAAGTACTGACAAAAAATAAAGTTTCTACAAACCAGTGATGAAATTCTCTGCTTGGAAGAATCATGGCCTACATAAAAAAAAATTAATGAATTAATGAAGAAACGGGACGCATTTTAAGAAATGGCTAGTGAGAGAGATTTTTAATCATTTTTTGTGCACGTGGTTAGTAGCTTTTCCTCAAAAAACAATACTCTTGCTCTACAACCATCAACTACTCAAAAAGGAGCAACTCCATTATTACAACTAGCGCTTAATGACCTGGTTTTTGGGGCAACATTTGAAACCATATTTCCCCAAATTAAGGGATCCTTTATGTCAGATGACCAAAAGGATGGAAGGAGCTGGGGTCCTGGCATGCATTGAGGATAAGCAGGAATGTGCCTGTGGTCTCAGATCTCCATAGTCCCTGATTTAAACTGTTGGGCAGAATCCAGGTAAGGTGTAAAGGCAGTAGAGCCAACTCACACAGTTGAACTTTGTTTTTTTTTTAAATATATGCAAAGATAGCAAAAGACTCCACAGCATTTACATGCACTCTGGCTCCATCAGTCTCCAGCTGGGGTAAGACATACATGTGCCATACATACATGGGTATGTATGGCACTATACCTATGGCTTGCAGAATTTAGAGCGTCCCTAAAGGTTTGGCCTTTGTGAGCAGCAAAGGAGGGAGATGCTCCCTGATGCCCCTTCTCACCGTTCTGTTGAGGCAACATCTGAAAGTCGATGAAGTGAAAATCTGAGAACAGACATGAGGAAATGGCTTATTAAATCATGAAGTCTGAAAGCAGTGTAATGTGAATAACACCTCCCCCCGTTCTTGAAACAGGCGATAAGTCATTGTTATCTTGAGGTTTATATTGTTATCTTGACAGTTGCCAAGTCTTGTCACGACAGGAGATATGATATAGTAAGGCACTGTGTTCCCATCAAGGAATCATATAAAATATTAAAGGAAAAAGTTTAAAAGTACAACAGGAGATGTGTATTAATCATATTATGGCAGCATTTTTAATATTATGGCATTTTAACTGTAAAAATAATAATTGGATAGTACTTTCTTTTCCAGATTAAAGTATGGAAAGCTTATCAGTCTTTCCAGTGGGGGTAAATAAAGTTGTTTTCAGGATTTTTAATTTTCCCTTTTACAGAAAAAGTAAACATGATTAGTTTAATGAAAAATATGAATAGAAATTAAGTCAACAGCCATGCTGGCTGGTTTGAGTGTAAGGGATAAAACAAGATAATAATGTATTTAAATAGCTTACCCACCGTTTATAAAGAACCAGTGAACAATGTAAAACTATTAACTATCAGGTTTTAAAAAGCATCTACACTAGCATTAGATTGATGGTTCTTTATTAATTACATGAAAAGGGAGTTCATTGAAGGAAACAGAATTAAATTATAAAATCAAACATGATACCTTACATGGGACCCTTCTTGACTAGTGTTTTTCTAGTTTTCTGGTATGTGTTTGTCCTATCATCTCTGTACTTGCCTGTAACTCTCTTTTAATGGAATTGAGATTGAGTGCATCTGTTTATGAAAGATGGAAATTCTGGGAATTCAGAAGTGGACAGCTGAAAACCTTAGTTTTTTATGAAAAATTCACAAAATTAAGAAACTTCTGCTGACGTTTTTTTCAATAATTAAACCTTCTGATTCAGAGGGGCAGGAGGTGTTTGCATTTTTGGGGGGAATCATTTGCTTGTTTATTTATTGCAGCTTTGCTTAGTAGATCCTTACTCTACAAAATCCAATAGGGCTAGCAGAATAAAAACCTTTGTCTTAGCATAAGTAATCCAACGCAAATGCAGCCCATCATGATTGTGACATCACCTAATTTTAGAACAAACATTTTCAAAGCAGATTAAGATTTTTGCTTTTACATTCCTAAAAAAAAAGAAATGATGAGTTGAAACCAAAGTCAAAGTAAATGACAATTGTAAACAATAGATGTTAGAACACACAAAAAATTAGGAGTCATGCTGTAATTTTTTCACTAAAATTCCCAGAAATAAAGAAAAAGAGGACTCTTGGCTAAATAAACGTGTTGACCAGAACAATGATTTACTTTACCACAGTAAAAATTTATGAGTCTTGAAAAATTAAGGACTGAATTTATGAACCATAAGAGAGCAAAAGCCGTTACAGACTGTCTTTGAGTATAGTAATAAGACACGAAGCTAACATAGATGCAACTGTTTGTAAAACAAAGATTATTGAATCAAAAAATTGGTACATCCAGGATGAAAATACATCATAAAGCTGTAAAAGACACCTAGGTATTTCAGTTAATTCAGTTTTAGTCTCCAGATCTTGAGAAAAAAACCCGCATCAAGAAACCCCTCTTGAAAAAAGAGAACATTTAAGAAGACAGGTTGGTACTTACCACAGTGACGTTGAAAGCATAAAGAAGATCAAAAGGGAGTGCAGCAATTAAGTCAATGATGAACCATGTAGTCACATAGTGGATACAAATGGATCTTGCTTCAAATATCACTTGGCCAGACTTGCTGACATACGTTGTTCGGAAATTTAAAATAATATCTGCTTGACAAAGAATGAACAGAATCAGAGACAGTGATGTCTTAATTCCTGGGCACAACACCAGGAAACCAGCATAACAGTGATTGGTTTTCTGCTGCATCATAAATACCAGATGAATAATCTAATACAGAAACAAAAAAACCCATAGCGGTAAGAGATGCACATACACTGAGTTAAACCATCAACACATTATTCTTTCTAAGGAGTAAACAGAATGTCTAAAATATTTATCACTCACTTATTTAAAAGGGAGTTTGAATTAAAAAACAACATCCACATACATTGATCTTTAAACTGTAAATATCAGTATTTTTCTAAATTAATAAAAAAGGCTATCATTTTTGTCCATAAAATTTATTTAGATTTATTTTGAAAAAAAAAATCATTAATTATTTTATTAAAAAGATGTGATTTAAGCTCATTTGGTGATAACTACTTAGCACAGATGACAAATGTCATCCTTAAGGATAACCATTTTTTATCAACTGAAAAATGCTGAACACACTTTTTGGGCTATGGAGTAGATCACAAAAGTGATACAAATTGCTTGGTGACTTGTGTATTTTGTATGTTCCCATCTAACATTCCAGGATGCATGTCTTTCAATATGAGATGTACTTTTGACATGTCATGACAAAACATGTTAGCACTCGAAGAAAAACTGAGGTCTTGACAAGAGAGTCTCAATTATTTTCGTGTCCTACAAGACAAAGACTATAATCTGTCCTCAAGCTATGCCCGCTGTTTCTACTAACATTAGTGAGAACTACTTGTGTAACTTTTCCAGTGTCAAAAAAGAGTGCAGCCAACCATTAAGGCTGGTGTTTTACAGGAAGGTAGCTTTAGGGGAAAAAAGAGATTGATTTGCATTTCTCCCTTGAAGTTCTTTAGGTAGGCTACACTAAGACTGCATAAAATATGACCTTTCCCTCAAGTCTGCTAACTTTAATATGCAAGAAGACAGGAAACCATCTTTCCTCCCACCCCGCCCCCACTGGGGGCAAAGAGAAGAAGAGAGACGTTCAGCACACAGAGAAAATCATGTTGGATCATTCCTTTGAGGTATCAGAAAAGATTCATTTAAGATAAATTCTGATCAAATCCCAAGTTCTAATGTTCTGGGTGTGAAAAATAATAATTTGCCAGGTTTCACTGGCAGAAAATTTTTGTGCTGTCTTCTGCAGCTTGAAGCTAGATAACCTGATATGATCATTTGTCATACTGTACTTTGCTGGTAATAAACCTATGGTATTTCTAAGAGTTTGACCTTGGCTGCTCCCTCCCTTTGACCCAGTACTGTCAAGTCTCCTAAATTAATGAATTCTTTGGGGAATTTCTCAGTTTTTTGGCACAGTGTTTTTAGGATTTAGTGCAAAAGTGTAGCATAAAGTGACCTAGACACATATTGGTGGGTATCTGGTTCCCTGGACTGAGGTCTTGCAGGTTAAAATTGATTCATGGTTTAAGAACTGATGTTTTCATTCAACCAGGTCCTCAGGTTGAATAGAACATATAAGTAAAATCAGAGATATAATCATTTTAGATTACCTCATGAAGTAGTCTCAGCTGTCCCTGCATTCTTAAAGCTACAAAAATGTTATGAAATTTTCAATTATACAAATAAAATGGGAATATAGCATAATTTCACATGGTTCATTATGAGCTAGGGGTGAGTTTAACTCCACAGGCTCTTTTTAGAGACAGTTGGTTACTAGCCACATTTCCAGATCAGTATGGTAACACCAGTCACATGCAGAACTTCATGAAGATTTGTTTCACAGAGATAAGAAAGAAAAAGATATTTACATCACTAGTATTTTGAAACTTCTCGGTCTCATTTGTCTCACAAACTCCAAAGTGTAGTTGTCAAAGTCAAAGTGTTTGCTTATTTATTGCCCATTAGCATCTGTGAAACAACTAAAGCTTTAACAGAAAAGGAGATAAATTCATGCTTTAAATGTAAGTACACCCAGAACACCAAAGGCTTATCAATGTTGCATATGTAATTCACTGTTCAAGATTGAAGAGATTAGAGGTTTTTCTGCACTGCACCCTTTTCTGCCTTCTTATCAAAGCAATCTAGCATCCCCAGATAATAGCTAGATACAAAAAAACCCAAACCAAACCAAACCAAAAAAAAACAGAAACACTAAATGCTTCTTTTAAAAGTGCAGAGGGCAGGAGTTAATCGTGATCCATCTTGTATTTCTTGACAACTTTCTGAGCTACACTTGGGTGTAACCAGTTTCTTCATCTGGGCAATCTTATTTACAGCTTAACTGCTGTGCTAAAGTACTTACTGAGAAATCTGTAAGAGGAAAAAAAAAAAGAACAGAGGCAAAAAATGTCTAAGAGCACAACAAAATCTTTAACACAAGTGTAGAAATGACCACTTCTTCTGAGAGATTGTATTATTTCTAGAAATTATATATTCCACAGTTTTTTAGCATTTCTGTTAAAAAGGTGGAAGACCTACTTTTTCTTTTTTAATTCTTTTTAATAAATGTTTTCTTATCACTAATAATATCTTTTGAAAATACTAATGCATTATTTAATATTTTAGAAATTGTTTGATAATCTTATTGTGCAGTAGCTTCTATGAACTGATGGCAATTGAAAGAACAATCTGACAAACATCAGTAATGTAAAGCTTCAGAGATTCCAGGTTACTCGAGGGCTTCAAAACCAATGGCTTTCTCTAAGGATGAGTTTGTTCCAAATGCCCTGAGATGAGGCAACTTTTAATCATTTCCTACAACATGAAGGGCAACAATTGTAAGTTTACTCCTCTAAACCAGGCAAGAGGGATGTTTAATCTCTGAACTTATTCTTAAACCATATATGAAGTTACTCCAATATATTTGGAGAATTAGTGGGTTAAAATTTTCTATAAGAGATATATTCTAAAATACTGTCTTTGAGTGTGTTTGAAGAAGAACTTCAGCCTGTGCAAACTTCATATTTAAAGATGTGTTTAATATGTTTGTTTCAGGCTGCGACAAGGACTACAATCTCTCTTCTGCTTTAGCACCTCTCATAACACAAGACCCAAACATTATCAACAAAGTTATTACTAAGAAAAAAAATCTGCATTTACTTTATTGCAAAATTTTTTAATGTGAGATAGGAAAGCATCACTTTCACTGGTCTTGTGAGCCATGTGTCGTGTGCTGGGGAAAGCAGAATAGAACATTAAAATAATGCCTCTGACATGAGAAATGTCATTATAAAGTTGCCTAAAACTAAAGCAGGAAGTACGGCAGAAAATATCAAACTGCTTAACTCATTACACCTTGAGGCACCTCATCACACTCTTGAAGCACAGCACACACATATCTAAAATACCATCTTTTTCTTATGTAGAGAGGGAAAAAAAATGGAACATCTTTGTTCTTGTCTTCATTAGGAAAAAAAATAGGTTCTTATTTTGTTACATAATTCAATTTCAGTTCAAATTAGACAGAAAAAAAAATCAAGATTCAAACAAATTAAAGCTCAGTATAAAGTCCAGACTATTTTATTTGCTTTAAGAAAGGCCCTTAAATAATGTTTAACTACATGGCCTTTCTCACAAGACTTATACTGTGTTTAACACAGATACATGTTGTGTTAACAAAAACCAAAGTGTCTTAAGCCAGTCGTGATCTCCTCCTTCCCCACTCATTTCTGTACACTCTGCTGTGTGTGAACCCTGAGCAAAGAGTGTCAGTCTTCCAAGCAATGGGGATTGTTCTTTTTTTCTGTTCAACACAAAGTTAAACTTGACCTGAAAGCACCCAACAGGGAGAACTCAAGGTCTCCAATTTCAAGAGGCTTGGAACTAGGAATCACATCACCCTTGCACACTGTGTAGGAAAATGGGCTTCTGCTCCACAAATCCTCTGATCATAGATCCCTGCTGATGCAATTACTTTCTGCTTTTTGAGTCCTGTTCCTCTGAGACCCCCTTCTCTCTACACTGCAGACTGATCACCTTTCCCTGCCAACCCAACACAACACAGACCAGAAGCCCTTTAGGCACTAAGTCCTTAAGAAGCATGCAGAGATAACAAACAGTGAATTTGTGAAACCATGACT
This sequence comes from Polioptila caerulea, assembly GCA_013397295.1. Classification (NCBI taxonomy): domain Eukaryota; kingdom Metazoa; phylum Chordata; class Aves; order Passeriformes; family Certhiidae; genus Polioptila; species Polioptila caerulea. Next base: position 3,278,925 of record VYXF01010446.1, read on the forward strand.
GTGATTTTTCTCCTAGTTGGATCCCATGGCTAATTAGCTCCATCTGCGTGGATTCTCTCAGTCTGTTATTTCCACTACTGGTAAAGTATGGGCACACATCCCTTAAAAAAAAAAAATCTTGTAAGAAATGCGATATCTCTAAAACTCATGCCAAGATACATTGAAAGATTATGGAAAATGCATTTTTATAAAAACAAACCCTTTTTTTAGCCATGAAATGAATTTTAAATTGTTATCTATATACAGTTGCAGTTCCTAATTTATTTTTATATTTTGCTCCCATTAAGCTCTTACACAGTATTCACAGCAATAAACACCAGAACACTGGGACCATTATTACCCAAATGTCTTCCAAGTTCGTAATTATCATGGCTACATGGGTCTGTGATATTCTCATTCCAAATACCTCTAGCCAATAACATGATATAACTGGAAAGCTCTGAACAATTACTTTCCTTATTTGAATGTTCTTATGGCTTTTACTCACCTATTGGTGGCTATTTTCTTTTTCACAAACTTCCAGTGTGAAATCTATGCCCTAACAATGCTCGATTCCTAAGAAAAGGCAACTTATTTCATAGCTGGGCATAAAAGAGTTGGGAAGTCTAAGCAAGTTCATAAGGTTTTGAAACTGGTGATCTCTCTGGGATTAAAGCTCAGTATCACGTTACATCCTTGACCAAGTTACCTCTTTCTAGATTTCTGTTATGTGACACATTCACATTCACAGACACACTCATGCCGTGAATTGTATGAAAACACCAATTCAAATTGGTGTTGAACAAAGGGAAAAAATTATGTTGAAAAAATGGAGGTTCTACTTAGTGCATAATACAGATTGGTCTCCTATATGATATAAAAGGAATAAAACCCATAAACTGGCAGTCACCAAGGTAACCTATCAAGATGTTTTCCAACATAATACCCCTTCTAAAATTTCAAAAGCACAGTATGTGTTTTGTATAATTTCAATTTCTAATGCCTGTTTAAAAAAATATATATATCTGGAAGCCAGCTGAACCACTTTACCCATAAACAGGATTATTTTACCTGAAGCAGCTGATTTCCCTGTGACAACATTTTTTTCTCTCTTTAGGCTTGATTGTTTATAAAATAAATCCTGTTTAGATTAAGTATATGATCAAGTTATAGAAGAATAACAATTCAGGATTAGTCATGTGATTCAATAACTGCCCCTGCTATATTCTTAGATCTCAGAAAATGCAATGTAAGATACCTCAGTTTAACTGTTGTTCACTGGGAATTAAATGAAATTGAAAAATCCTGAAAATCCTGTGCCTTTAGGGGAGTGGCACACATATGAGCAGTGATATTTTATTAGACTGCAGTCGCTCAAACCTTTGCTTGAGAACTAGGTTATGTAGGTATGTTAACTCCATTGATTTTTCAAAACAGACACTTCTCTACATTATCTCCCTCTTCTAGATGGTATGACTGAATGTTCTCTATGTTTTCTTCACTTTCCTTAATGTGATTTTTGGTTGTCCTTAGCTAGTTATACTTTCCCCAAAGTCCAGGCTCTTTCATCTGATTGTTTTAGCAAGTTTTATTTAATGATACAAGGATAATGATATAAGACTCTGACCAGAGAGGTTTTGGGAAAGTTTTCAGGAAATATTAGTGCCATATTGTTTGAAGAACAATTTATCTCTCCCTAGGTAAACTCTTATTTTTTCTAATCTACTGCTGAGAGAAACATAGATGTTCCTAGTAAATTGCCTAGGAACAATTTATTCAAAGGGAAGTGTGATTTTTCAGTTCAGCATCTTCCTTCCAGACATCTGTAACCACAATTGGCTTGATGATTTTCTTTCAGAGGCTGGCATCATCAGGTGAGGGAGATGGAATCGGGTTTATGTAGGAAAAGAAAGTAATGCTCATCTTATACCATTGTGTAAGAACTTCAGCCATTATGAAATCATAAAGCTTACAAGAAGAAAAAAGCACAACAAAGGTTAAGTACTAATAAAATAAGAATTCCTACCAGAATGTAAGAATTTTATATAATAAATATATAAAATATAATAAAATACATATGACATAAATAATATAATCAAAATTATGAATTAATAAAAGCCTATTAAAGCTGCTGGAGGAACAGTATTTAATTATTTTTTAGAAATATCAAACTGTGAACAGATATTAAGTAAAAAATGATATAAACTATAGAAAAATTGTAATGAAAACCCAGACCTGTTTGAGAAAGAGAAAGAAATCACTGGTGTCCATGATGAAGGAAAATTAGAGTTTTAGGAAAGAAACACTAAGAGGAAACTTTAGTTCCTTTGTAGTAAATAGTGTCATGTCATTACGAGAGAAGTTAATAATAATCTCATAGAAAATCCAGATGTATTCAATATATACTTCTCATCTAATTTTGGAATGAAGCAGCAAAGGAAGGTTGTGTCATATCAGATATTAAATTACAATCCACTGTGCCTGAAATAAGAGTCAGGAGGTAGCAATATTTTAAAAACCAAACACTTAACAAGATGTCACTTCTGCAGGTTGATGCAAAAAACCTCCAAATTAGAAATACATAGTTTACAAGCCATAAGTAAATAGAGTTGTGGATTCTTTAAGGTTTTTGATGAAGAGCTGATGTCCTTTAAGAAAACATGTTTTAGCCAAATACAGTTTCTTTAATACGTGTGTTAAATATGACATCTTCTATTTAAGACTCAAGTAGATGGCAAAAATTTCTAGTCCTTGTCAGAATCTTTGAGAACTGAACAATCATACAAAACCACATATAACTGAAGTCTCAGGTTTATTGTGTTGATGTAGGTAAGAGTGAGATGGAATAAGCTGGACCAAATTATATACTGCTAGAATTTAAAGAAATTAAGTGTCCCAGGATATGATCTCTAGATCCTAATGGACTTGATATCTAAAATGGAATATCAAGACCCATCATTGTATAGTCAGGATGGTGTTTTGTTAAGTAGAAAAATTTGTCCTCTTCCACTGCTTAAATAAAAAAAAAAAGTATCTCATTAAGGAGCATTAACATTATAGAAAATTATGGAAAAGTATTAGAATTTGTCCTTAAGCAACTGTACATTAAAAAACTTAAAATATGACCATCAAGTATACCTCTCCCTCCTATTTTCCTTTGGGTGCAACCTCAAATATAATTTTTTACTGGTCACTAGCACTTCAGAATATTGTGCAAACAACCCCATTTAGCTTGTATGGGCAGTCATAGAGTCTGAAAAACACATTTTTAGAGCCACATAACACGTCCATTGAAAGAAGTTCTTTTTTAGAAGTCTTGTGGCTTTTGCTGGATGACTACAATTCAGATGAACAACAGGAACATGGTTAAAAGCTACAAATTCTTAAAATCTTTACCACAATTCACATGATATTATGTGACATGATGGACTTCTGAATAAGAGCTTTCTGCTAGCATGGCCTCCTCCAATGAGAAGAGTTCATTTACAATTTGACACCAAGTTGCTTATCACTGCACAGTACATGAGGAGTGGCACAGTCCCTGTCCTAAGGTAGTGCTATGATGGATGTTCTCAGCCTTGATTCATCCAAGTTTGTCAAATAAACAACATTTTCAGTGATTTTAATGGAAGAAAATCCATTTTGGAGTGTGGTGGATCATAGCAGAACTGACTCCCAAAATCCATCAGTAACTGGCCGTCTGATTTTCTCTCCATTACTATTTGTTTTTACAGTGGAAAGTAATGTGATATTGAGGTTATATCCAAGTAGAAATACTGTTTTTCTTGAGTAAATTAGCCTTTAGTATTGAAAAAAAAAGAAATCTGAAGACATCTTCTGAGCGTGTATTTTTTTAACACAAATCTCTCCCTCCAGAAGGACAGGGTCAGTGATAATTCACTCACATGATATATTCTATCAAACACCATACTTTGGCTGCTGTAGTATGCAGCCAAATGTCAAGATAGAGGAGTGATTTCTTTTACTTGCTTCTTTGTTTTTTAGCCTTTGGAGTTTGCCCTTTTTAGTTGCTTTCTTTGACTATGAGGTTGTTAAACTGTGATTAGCTAATCTCAGTCCCATAGTAGCTGACACACCAGAAAAGCATCACATATCATGACCATTACAATAACATACTAAAAAAAGACTGGAAAGACTTTTTTTTCTTATAAACTATGCTGTATCTTTTGAAAACAGACTCAATCCCTGAACATATTGAATGGCTAAAATATGTTTTATTGACTTTTCTACAAAGGAAGATACAGACATTGGAGTCTTGAAAAAAAAGCAAAGAACTTGAAATATTTCTGAAAAATGAACTGTTAGCTCTGCTTTGAAAAAAATAGTATGTGTGACTGCAGAAGTGTGAAAGTTTCTAGATGGGCAAATTTCTTAATAGAATCTGCAGAAATATGGCAGAAAGAAGTAATTCCAAAGAGTGGAGAAACATCAATCATATGATGTAAATTTTCACTAAATTCAACCTGTGTGAAGCAGACATAGTTGTTCATCAAATCAGTAAAATATTCAGTGGGTAGTGGCGTAACTGCTTAATTCACTTCCAATTTTTGACCAGTTCTAAGGGAAAACCTAATTTATCTTTTTTTTTTTTTTTCAGAACTTATCCCATGCAGTTTGACAGCAGTTCACACAGACAATAGCCATAAATAATACAAAAAAGGGGAGAAAAGACCACATGATAATCCAAGAAAAGTGTGTTAAAATATTAAACGTCAAATAAGTTCCTTGGAAATTGCCTAGATTGTTAATGAAAAGACTTTAGTCTTATTGAAAAATACAACATTGCATTACCATTGCATTATAGGACAGTAAATGAAAAATACAGCTTTTGTCTGATTGTAGCTCTAATGAAGAGGAGTTAGTAGAGGCAATACAAGAAAAATTTTCAGGGTGCCTCCATTACCATAACACTTATCTGCATCTACTTGAAGATACAGAAATACTTTCATGAAATAATCACTAGTGGCTTACACTTTTCTCCTTTAGGTCAAAGTTGTTGTTTTGGTGTTTGGAAACAGAATCTTGTGTGCAGAAAAGCACCTCTTCTCCTTACAGGTGTGCAAGGAAGGTTGTTGGAAAAATTTTTAACATTATAATGGTCTTGCCCACCTGAGTTTGATGTTTTGAGGGAGAATCTTTAGGAAACTTACTACTACTTTTCAGCATAAATATTTTGCACAGTTTTTTCACATTACTAGGTAATCCACAGACCATGAACACTCTCATATGACCTTCTTTTTAAAATATTAGGTTTATTAACAATGTGACTCTGTTTGCATGCTTTGTTCATATACATTCACAGATGAGGCCATTTGTTGGTTAGAAATAAATTCCCAAAGATAATTTCAAACCACTCCCTTGGTCCTTTCCTGAATTTTAGAATGTTACAGCCTGAAACCACCCTTTCAAAAATTAAAAACACTGTCATTTCCTTCCAAAGTGCAGAAGTTTTCTTAGACGTGAAATCCCCCAGACACAGAAATTATTATTTGAGTGACCTTCTGTGCACTTGCAAAGATAGGAAATGATAATCATTATGACAATGAATAAGAAGATGAAAGAAAAAAAGAAAACAAGCCTTCCATTTTAAAGCAATCTTATAAAATTTATAGCATTTAATACTTCCTCATCTTATTGTCACAAGTTTAATTCAACATATATTATTTTCAGTACAATAATATGTATACTCAAATGACTGTGTAAGTCATGAATGATTATATTAATTTCTACAAGGTTTATACCATAGTTTTAAGTCTCTATATATTAATATTTGAGAGTCAAGGACTCATATGACTTAAAACAGTTTTTGAAAGATTTTGAATCATTTATATTTGTGGTAGATATTAATGGTCACACAAGTCCCCTTAGTCTACAGTGTCATGCCACACAAATCAGAGCCGTAGCACTTTTAAACTTACTGCTTTAAAAACCAGAAACTGCTGATAAAACACTGTTAAATAATATTTTATGTGTGAGAGAGAGAGAAATATACACACAAAGAGAGGAAATCTTAGTATAAATCAGGATCAATTTTCTCCCTTGAAAGTGTAAGCCATAGATCAATTCTTGAGATGCCAGAGTGTGTGTGGGGAGTGGAGGAAGGGATGGGTATGGGTTTTTCCCCCCACAGGTGGCAAAGTAGTATACTGCAGGAAATAACTTAAAATAACTCTCCAGTCTGTTTAAAAAAAGTATAATTTTATAGCCATGATTAGTATCCAGTGTTTGTCTTCCACTAAAAACTTGATGATCCACAAATAGAAAAATGAGCTCTTCTTTTTATAGTTGTTCCCGGCCACCTTAGATACAAAATATTCAGACCCTTTTGATCTTATTCAGCAAATAATGCATTACCATCACCTGGAAAGCCTGTGCATACTTTCACTGAACCTCCTGCATTGATCTCAACTCCTTTTGAAGGCCTCCTATTCAAATAGTCCCGTGAGTAGACAATAAAGTACTGATAATTTTTCAGATATTATTGCCTTCTTCAATCAAGACGTTCAATAAATTAAAAAAAAACCCAAAAAAAACCCCAAAACAAATAAATTTCTCCATACCTAAAAAATGGAATGAAACTCTTGCAGAAACAAAAACAATGCACTGGATAGGTATGGAAGAGTAAAAGTTAAACAATTGGAAGGCTAATGAAATTGAAGGAACTTGGTGAGAGATTCTCTTGCCTTTTTTTTTTCTCCAGAAGACAGAAAACTTTAAAAATATTATTGAAAAGTAACCAAGATCCATGATGCTTCTTAGAAGTATTGATATTCCGGTTCCCAGACATACCTATCCAGAAATGAATGACCCAGCTACTGTCTGTGCAAATACAGGGGCATAAACTTTGAAGCAAATAGTGCAATAAAGCAGGTAACAGCCCTCACCAGATGAAACACCTCTCAGAATATTTTTTAATGAGTTTTAAAAATACATTAAGGCTAACAAGCTTTTCTCTGCACCTCTTTATGGTTTCTGAGTATGTAGAACAATCAAAAAATTCTAAAACTAAACTAATTCTACTCTATCTTTGGTTAGACAAAGCAAAAGATTTATGTACAGGGGGATGTTAGAGAAGATTTGCACACATAACAAAGGGAAGCAGATAATGGAAGTACACTCAAATACAACATCACAGAAGTTATCACAAGAAACACCAAGTGAAAAATTTAGTTTTATATGAGAAGACCTAATTATGTTCTCCCTTCATCCTCTTTCCTAAATATGTCACAAAATGGGCTGTTATTATTGTTTATCTCCTGTCTGAGTTTAAGAGAACTTTAAAGGCTTAAGCAGGTAAAACCCTAGCTAGATGCTTTTCTCATAAATAATTTAATTCATATCAGTGCTCTTGTAAGCACTACAAGTCAGAAGAACACTTCCATATGTATTTTTATCATGTTTAAGCATAGGTTGACACACATTACAGAATCACAGAATAAACTCAGTTGGAAGGGACACACAAGAATCATCAGGTCCAATTCCTGGGCATCCACAGAACCATCCCCGAGTCCCACCATAAACTGGAGAATATATTCAGTCTTGGATAACACAGCTAAAACCAAAGACCTTGTCAAGTCCAGATGAGTGTTCATGCAAACTATGTTCATAAAAGGAATATTACTCCATGTTCTCAGAAATATGAATAAAATCAAAGCAGATATACTCTATTTCTCAAACCCATGACTATTTTTCGTGATACAGTTGTATGTAATACAACTGAAGATCCTGTATCAGACAGATCTCCCCACTGCGTTTCTGAGGCAGAGGCATCATAAGAAGAATTTTTCTCAACATTTCTCATTGACTTTTCTCAAAGCACATAGATCATCCATCAAAGATGTGCTTGTCAGAGCCACAGTGCAACAAATGCCCATAAACTTATGCTTAAATCTAAGTATACTGTCAATCTTACTATTTTCAATATAGTTATACATGTTCTGAGACATATTAGTTCAACATTTTCACAGACAAGGGACCCTGGAGAGATGATTATAAACACACTATTTTCTTTAAATTCACTGCAGAGATTTAAATGCAGTATGACAGTGTCTTGGAAATACTCTGTAAACCTTTCCTCAGAGCTAGATATTTAAATCAGATAATAATGCTAGAAAAAAATTATTCTGGGAAAAATTGAGCCATTATTCAAACTCTGAGGGAGTAATATTGGTATTCTACAGTATAGTGTTTGTGGTTACCAGTAACCTGTTTAGTCAAAATCTCTTCAAGTGCTCCATGTACATTTCTTTGAATGCATTTATTTGCAGCCATAGTTTGATTTCCTGGGCTACAGACCTAAAAATCTAAATGGAAAATATGAAGTAAAATTTGCAGAAAATCTGCTTTGGTTTATTTTTCTTATTCAGCTATTTTATTGATCATAGAGGTGTCTTTGCTTTTGACTTACTGATATAAAGCCTCCATATTTCCAGCCAAATATATAACCAGAAAAGTAACACTGAGCAGTTCACCATCTGTCTTGTTTCAAATGAATACTACAGCACATGAATCAGTTAGATATAGATTATACTCTTTTGTGCTTACATTCAAATAAACACATTTATAACACAAACCAATTATTTACACCATTGTCAAAATATTGTAACCTTGAGTCTACTCTTTTTATAAAGTCATCCAGGTACGCCAAGTGGGATTATTTGATTTTGTACTAATGTAACATTAATTTATGACTCACTCAAGTCACAACCTCACTCTTTTTACGCAAGACACAGAATGATTCGTGGTGATCTGCATTGCAGAATGCAAGTTTCTTACTGCAGTTTTTGAGAATCTTTGAATATGAATTGTTTGCATTAACGTGAAAGAGTCCACCAAGACCTAATAGTGATCATAAAAAGTAAATTTATACCTTAAGTCTGATGACAAAACAATGACCAAAGGAGGAAACAAATATTTGTTCATCGCAATATCTGATTCTTCCACCAGCCATATCACCTACCAGTCTTACTGTCTACAATAAAGCTGACAGAGAAATGGAATAAACTTTTCAGAATTTTTATAAGAAAATCTTCTGAATAACTACTTAGTGTTTATAGTTTTAATTTTCTTTAGTTCTCCTAGAGACAACTGTAATGTTGCTTTTAATGTTTGAGCTAAGCTATATTTTTTCACAAAAAAAAAGAGGAAGATTAAAGTGCAAGTTTCAAACCTGAAAATTATTTTATTGCTTTTTTCATTCTCTTTCTTGCTCAGAACCCATCTGAACCTTTTTCCTGTTCAAGAAAGACGTATCCAATTTGGCTTATTTCTTAAAAATAATAGCTTATCCACCTACAGGGTCTGAACTCTGGTTTGTCAGTGTGACAGCACTGAGTGGTATTATAAGAGTAAAATCTTGAGGGAAAATCTTTTAGATTCTATTCAGGGATTCTTTTCAATATTCAGAAATAATTTGAAAAAATATACTAAAAACAAAAATAGAATTTTTTTTGGTACAAAGCCATTATAGATATGACCTTGTCTTCTTTTTAATTCTTAAGAGATATAAGAATTAATTGGAAAACAATTAATCCACAATTCCACAATTAAATGGAAAAAAAAAATTTAGAGAATGGATCAGATGACAATCTCGAACTTCTCAAATTCTATCCCAGTTGTCAATACAGCATATTGATATTGTGTTATTGCATGAGTTCTAATAGCTCTCATAGTATGAGTTCTAATCCTACATCGATATTTTAAAAAATTATTTTGGCTTGTGGTCCATGACTCTTCTAAGTATGAAATAAAAAAAAATAACCCCATAGATTGTGAACAAAACTAGCAATTCCCAGGGCCACCCCCATACTGGGAAGGTTTTACGCATCTCCAGGGTGAAACAATGGGTTTCAATTTCCCTTGAAAACAAAAGTCCCTTTAGAGTAACAACAGAACTACCCAAATCAATTTAAANTAGAGCCCAGGAAGGCCCTGAGGTGATGCCAACCCCACAGATTGTGAACAAAACTAGCAATTCCCAGGGCCACCCCACCCCCATACTGGGAAGGTTTTAGGCATCTCCAGGGTGAAACAATGGGTTTCAATTTCCCTTGAAAACAAAAGTCCCTTTAGAGTAACAACAGAACTACCCAAATCAATTTAAAGTAAAACAAAAACAAAAAAAAAAAAAGAAAGAAAAAAAAAGGTGACCTGAAATTCAGATAAAATATCAAGCCATACACCTAAAATTGATTTTCTTTAAAGTCATGAAAGGGATTATTATTTCGTTTTCAAAAATATTATTTATTCTGTGAAAACCCTAAATGTCAGAAAAGACATCCCAAACAACCCCCAAACATATCTTACCGATGATAAAGAGAATTTCCACTGCAATGTCACTGACAGTTGTGCTTCGAGTTGTAGACAGTTCATCGTGGCCAATAAAGGAAACATTGTAAGGTACAGTCACAGCAACATAAAACGTTGCCAGTAAAATAAGCCAGTCCCAGCCAGCTTTAAAAGTGCTAAAATGCAGCAAAATGAATTTGGATTTTTTTGCATCTGAAACTTTGTATTCTGGAAATGCTGGTTTATCTACAAAAACATTCTGAAAGAGAGAGAAGAAAAATTAAATGAGACAAAACAATAATTTGATTACACAGAAGCTTTCCTTGCAATGCAGGTGGTTGACATTTTTTGTAAAAAAAATCGTAATAATCTATGACATATTCATATACACACAAGAACAAATGCTACTTTTTTTCTAAACTACACCTCACATTAATTTATACATGTGGTTCTGTTCATGGAATAACTTTTGTGAATGTTGAGGCAGAAAGAAGACTAATAAGTTACAGATTAAATGGAGTAAGAGAGGCCTGCATCTGGCAGACTATTTCTTCCTCTGTTGAACTAATTCTCACTGCAGAGCAATGTTATTCTACTGGATGTGTAAGTGAGAGCTTTGTATACCCAAAGATGTAGTACTGTAAATAGGAACGTATAGAAAGAAGTAGCAGGTGTTGGAGGAAAACATCCAATTCACAGAGCTGTGAGGAGATGTTTTCAGACTGTGTCTAGCCTGGTCCTATGGACTGAACACTTCCAGTACTTGGAGCACTTCTGGTTTAGTTTCATCTGCGGGAATCCAGTTCATGTGAATGAAAGCACAATTTTTTAAATTGCACTCCTCATCTATATCAGTCTACCATAATATGGCTTCAGAACTGACTACCTTTGCAACTAGACTAAGCTTTGCCTTGAGTCTGTATCTTACCAGTTTTTATACAACCAAGATTTCAGTGTTAAGCTGTAGAAATTCTTAGCTTTCACCTTTCACAGCTTTAACAAAAAACACTTATTCTCCTAAAAAGCAACATGTGGAACATGACCTGTCTTACATTATTTACTAACAAAATTCTTGCTCACCACTCCTGGTTAATGCTGTTCCAGTAACAAAGAGCCTCCCAAAACAATATTGTGCATTCAGCAAGCTAAGATTACTTTTGATCTTGAAGTTTTTTACTATGGAATTTAAAAGACAAAACCTGCATAACTGTAGACTTAATTACATTTCCCTTGTCTGTCACAGCCTTTCTCTCTGTGTTTTCTTTGAAATAATGATGTCATTGCCCTCTCTATTCTTGGTTCTTACTCATGAATTTAAGCAGCTGAATTCTCACTGTTCTTACAGTCAGCCCATTTTTTAATAATGGAAAAGAGAGCATTCCTCATATTATTTCCAATGTAAAAATCTATGTACTGAAGCTAGTAAATTAGTCTCAGAATAAATATTTAACATGGTAAAATAACATCAGCACTAGCATTTTGACAGTACAGGTAAGTTATCAAAAACTATTTAAGAGTCATGTTCCTAAAAAATATTACAATATTACTATACAATGAAAATATCTCTGGAAGACCTGGTCATATTTTGCAGTTGTTTTTTTTTAATTATTATTATTATGCTTCTTCAATGTGAAACATTTGTAACTCTTTTAAAAAATTTAATCATTTTTCAGCATTTACTCTTTTTCAACATTTAATATTTAAATTCAATGGAAGTGGCTGTATGCCCCATGACATGTATACCAGGTGTGCATTTTCATGTCCTTAATCTATGCCAAGTCCTTTTCACCTTTGATTTGTATTGCACAAAGCAGGAGAGTTAACATTTCTTTAGAATTAATTTCTCATTAACATTTCTTTAGAAATCATTCTGTTGCTATATTGTTGGTTTGTCTATGGTTTGATTTAGTTAGCAACATTCACAGCATGTTTTGTGAACTTANAGTCATTCTGTTGCTATATTATTGGTTTGTCTGGTTTGATTTAGTTAGCAACATTCACAGCATGTTTTGTGAACTTACTCATTAGTTATAGTTACTAGGGGACTACAGAATTAATTTGAAGGCAGAAACATTATTACTTTAATTAGGGAATTAAAAGATAAATATCACAGCATAAAATTGGAGAAATTCACATGAAAACTTACCTAAATGAAGTGTGACCTTTTGGAGCTTAACAGCATTGAGAGTTTCAGCTAGAGTAAGACCTTGAGTCTCTTCATGTTGTTTGGTTTTTTGTTTTTTTTTTTTGGTAAATAGTAATAATTGAGATAAAATAATTGAGATAACAAGGTAAATTGGAACACAAAATTCTGAGAACCTGTGGACTCTAAGTTCTGAGAAATTTTGTAACGTGGCTTTCATGGCATTAAATGTCTGCTTAGAGTATGATTAAATTCACTATCTTGCTATATGGTAACAAACACCACTGTAGGCAGAAATATACTTCAACAACAAGCATTCTAATCCTTGTTACTGTCAAATTATGACCAGGATATTTCTCAAGTATTCACTGACATTTTACAGCACTTTCGATTTTTTTTTAAAGATAGTGTAAAGAATATTCTTTTTTTTTTTTTTTGGGGGGG
>VYXF01010446.1:3292254-3306375 GCA_013397295.1 Polioptila caerulea
GGGGGGGGGGAGAGGGTGTGGAGGTGAAGAATTTTACCTACATTATTAATTTTTAATTTGTTCTTCTCTCTTCTTTGTAGATGTCCAGAGATATGATAAAGGACAGCTCTACTCCGTCTGCGTGCTGACTCAAAGTGTGATCCTGCTCTTCCTCTTCCTTTCCATTTTTCTGCAGAACAGAAGTGAGAGTCCATTAAAGATCACAAAAAACCACTTCAACCTCTGGGACCAGAACTACTGACATTTCAGACATTGGTAGAAATGTAAAACCATGCACATCTTTTCCTGTGCTATGCAGCAAAGAAACTAACCCCTCCTCTCCTGAAGGGCAAATAAAAACCACAGTAAAGTTTTAATTATCAAATGCCTTCATACAACTCAAAAGCAGCTAATTGCAATGTGTGATTTCATAGATAAGGTAAATGTTCTCTCTGCTGTTTCAGAATGCAGAGGTTACTGACCAGAGGAAGGATGTTGAGAAGTAACCACTGAAAATATCCTTGAGGTGATCCTACTCTCGCTCTTACTTCATAGAAAGAAAATCAAAATCCCTTGTGGTGTACTTTTAAAAAATTGAGAGTCTGACTTGTACTAGGTAGGCTTCTATTATGTCAGAACATGCTAATTTGTAAGCTTGCTCATTAGTAATAGCCAATTCTTACATTCATCCATTTAGATTTCTTTTCCCACCACATGGCCACTGGCAAAATCGCTTGACATATTCCTTGGTGACATGAAACCCATTAAGAGTAAAGACTGAACATTATTTTGGAAAGGTTTGTGGTTTTTACCTCCATTCAGATGTCTGTAATTGTCAATCATGGGAACAAATTTTGTTCTTGCTTATAAAGCAGTAAATTCAAAGTAATTCCAGTCACTCTGATGGAATTACAGTGAATTGATGCCAGAGTAAATGAAAGCAGACTTTTTGTGATGTGTCAGGATTAAGAAAAAAGAAATTATGGGACTAAAGGAAGAAGCCGTCTGTCAAGGAGGTTTAATTAAAGTCAATTGAATGCATACAAATTAAGGGGAAAAAATTAAAAAAACACAAAACTAATTAGCAGAGCCAGAATTTAGAAGCAAGAAAAATAGTTACATCTTGAAACCTGCCCAGAAAAGCAAGAAAGATTTGTATTATAGGAGACTGATATATTTTTGGCTTAACAGCACAAAACCATCCATAACAAAATGTGTAGGAGGAAAACTTTTCCAAACTTCTCAATAAAGAAGTTTTCATGTAATTCATGCAAGAGCACTCTCTAGCTGAGGATTTTTTAAACTTGTCAGAAAAGAGAAAGGGAAAAAAAAAAAAGGGAAAACCTTTGTATTGTAAAGCCAAATAGCTACTCAAAAATTGAAGGAGGCAGATGGAAAAACCTCATACTTTCCCATCTCCAACACATATTGGTGTCAGCTACAATGAAGAAAGAACAAAAAGCATTATTTCTGAAAAGACACAACTAAACTAATGTTTTTTGGTTTTTTTAAAAATAATCTCTCAATGATCAAACCACTTAAAAATCAAACTAAATTTTAAGAATTCTTAAATTCTCACAAGAACAAAATGCTTATCTCTTTTTCTGAGGAAAAATTAATTTAAGTCAATTGAATTAGGTCTCCACTGTAGAATTGTTCAGCTATAGTAACCTGGTTTTCTCATATGACTTTGAAATACTCTTTAAAACTATTTACAGGCCTCTCTTTTTACCCTTTCTCAGCCAAAACTGTCATGTTGTATGAGGCCACTCAGTTTACTCTCCTGTGTCCAAAAGTAGTCAATAAAATAGGCTTCAGATCTGCTAAGAAGCAGGCTGGGAAAACATTTTTCCTGAGCTTCTGGCCAGCAATGTTTTTGAGAAACTTTAGCTAAAGGCTTTATCCTCATGCTGTACCATATCTAATCCCTGCCCTTGTCCTTAGCCTATAGAGCCTGAGGTAGTCCATGCTGGCAGAAGGCAGATAAAACAGCCTTGGTGATGTGATATGTTGTGAGACCCACACTGAACTGTGTTCAGAAGGCAGGCCTGGTACCTTCAGGGGGAGTTTCCTTGAGTGCTTTCAACATCCCCAGCAATACGAGGCTCATCCAGCACAGAAAGGGATCTCCCTAACTCTGGCCAGCCTTGGAAGTCTTCTCTTTACCTTGGCTAGATTGCCCATGCCATTTTAAATATGCTCTTTCAATATATCTTTTCAGTAGCTATTTGCAGAATAACATGCAGTTTCAAGCAATGGATACACGATTGCCTGATACAATGGTGTAATATTGCCTTCAGTTTTTTTCTTTATAAATGTGCCTTTCTCTCACTTGCTGAGCACTGAGCTGAGAGCTGTCCACAATTCCATCTCTTTCTAGAATGCCATGAGACTATGGAAACAGTTGATGTACACATATTGAGTTATTGTTTCTTTTTTCCTGTATATTTACTGACACAATTTCACTTTCTATCCACTCTTTTAAAATGAGGACAGGTTCCTTGTAAGGTTTAAAATTTTATGTGCCGGCAGCCTGATAATTTTTGGCTTTACATAGATTCCATCTCTCCTACCTAGGTTCAGCATTTCATTCACTACAGATGTTGTACTCACTAACCTGCTCAGGCTGTAGGACCTGATATGGCACTTAGAGTCATACGAATTGCACATTTTACAGCATCACTTCCATCACGTGCTGATTGCACTATTTGTAAAGGATTAATGCTACCTCTGTGTTAATACTGGGAGTCACTCAACTCCTAGAGACAGAAAAGCATGCATCAAGAAGGAAAGAAAGCATTACATTATTTTATGAAGTAATAATTTTCTTACTAACCAGAAGTGGCAAAAAAGTTTTTATGGTTGTTATTAGAATTGAAAAAAAAAAAGTTTATTGTGAAGATAAGATGCCATCAGAGCACATGTCAGTAGCTTATAACATAAATAAATGAATGACATTTGTGAATTCTGCTTTCTGGTCTCCCTGTGCCTTCAGGAAAGGAAGCAATCCGAGCCTTAGGAAACTACATTGTTCACCAGGTGTGCCTCTACATGTGTGTGATTATTTTCTGAAGCCTTCCCTCTTTTCTTGTCATACTCAGTTCACAGCTCACTATTCTGGAAGAGACAGCTCATTTTTTATAAACTCCCATCTGTTTCTCTCTGGTTCTTCAAAAATGTAGGTACCTGACAGACTTGATTTTCCATGGCTGATCTTAGAAAAAAAGATCCAAGAATAAAATCATACATAAGCAGAAAGCCACTTTCATACAACTGGCTTATTTTTACCCTATGCTTAAAATCAAAATGACTTCTCATCTCCCCCAAAGAAATCTTTTTCTAGAAAATCCCAGATTTCAGGGCCTATTTCCTGGTGCTTCTACACACCCCTTCCTGTGTAATGGTAATCTCCTCCCCAACACAGCTCTTAAAAAGAATGTTTGCAATTTAGGCTTCTCTCCTGTTTCATCAGAAAAGTGTGAGTATGTTTTTTAACTCTTACTGCTGTCCTGGTTGTTTTTCTTTCAAATGAAGATAGGTACAGTACCACAACCATCAGACATGACAATTACAAAAGATTTTCTAAGAAAAGGAGGTAAGGCAACACCTCTGTGCTACGCTTAATATCAGCCTCCTAACAGCTTAAGACTTCTTACAATCTTGTGAGGGAACGTTGCAGTAGAAGAAAGCACAGACACAAACGTCTTTGTAACTCTTGTCTTTTCCATTGTGTTTTTATAAGAACATAAGGCTTCAATCATCCACTTAAGGTTAATAGAAAGTAGAGGTATAACTCTTTTCTTGTCCCGTTGGAAAAAAAAAAGATTGACTTCTTAGGTATAAATCAGAAATATAAACCCTGACAACTTCTGACAAAATTTCATAGGTATGTGCTGTCCTACGCAGAACTGGAAAGTCAGCTTTACTGACTAAATTGACACCAAACATATGTCTGCTCTCCTTGAAAGCAATTCATTGAATTCTAGAATAATTTAGGTTGGAAAAGACCCTTAAGATAATAAATTCTCAATCATTAATTGCAAACTCCACCACTAACAGTTGTCCCCAAGTGCCACTCTGATGCATCTTTCAAGTACTTTCAGAGGTGGTGACTCAATCCCTTCCCTGGGTAGCCTGTTCCAAGCTTGATAACACTTTTGGTGAAGAATTATTTCCTAAAATCAGAATAGCCAGAGCATAGCGTTAAATAGAGTCCAGAATACTTTATGGTTTATAATGATCTCATTCTCTGGATAAAGTTTGCTACATTTATGGAATCATAGAATCATGGAATGGTTTGGGTTGGAAGTGACTTTAAAGATTGTCTAGTTCCAACCTTCCTGCCATGGGCGGGGACACCTTCTGCTAGACCTGGTTGCTCAAATCCCCATTAAACCTGGCCTTGGACATATCCAGGGAGGGAGCATTCACCACTTCTCTGTTCCAGTTCTCAGCTCTTCCAGTGCCTCCCTACTCTTTTAGAGAAGACTGAGTGACCCTGATATGACCCAGAAACACTATGCTCACTCCAAAGCAGACACCCTGTGGCATGAGTGAGACCATGAAATGTATTTTTTCCAAATAACAAAATGAACTAACCTGCTCTGGCCAGAAAGTTTACACTTTAATTACAAAAAATGTCTCAGCCTCGGTAGTGATTCCTCATTCTTCATGGCATTAATTTGCATCTCTTCAAAAAAATTGCTTTCACTTTTCTCATTCATGCATTAATTAAAACCACTACCTGCAGTTCTACCTCTGGTGTGATACATACCTAACATACCCTTGTATGGAAATATCTCCCAGTTTGGTCATGAAATTTTTTGCATATTTTCAATACAAGTGTGCATGGATACAAAACAAAAAAATAAGATCTAGCATTTTATTCATATGACACAAGAAAATCCAAGAGATTTGCCTGCGTTCACATAAACCATAAAGATAGAGAATAAATAAAAGCAACTTGCATTTCTCAAATTTAACCCAGAAAACAATACACTGGAAGTAGGTGAATGAAATAGAGAGGGATGATGTAAAGTAGCCTGGGAGTTTAGTTATGGAAACACATGCACAACTGAGTAATTCTATAGTAATTTTTTCAGCGATGGTAGTTCTACCAACAACCAACGTGACAGTGTTATCCTAAAGGCTGTGAGGATGCAGACCTGGATCTCTAAGAAATAAATCTGCAGTACAGTAGCCAAGGAAAGACAGGTTCACCACTAGGGACAGGACCGTGACTCTTCACTGCTTTTTTACATTTTCACAAGAGTTTTAGCTCCGTGCTCAAAATTCTACTCCAGCCCCAACTGCTCGACTGCCACCGCTGTCCTGTTTGCTTGGCAGATGGGGTTGTTAGGCTTAGGGCAAGATTGATTCAGGCACGTTGACTGTCCTCTTCAAAGAGTGCAAATATGACCTTGTCAAGTCATAATGTGTAATAACCAGGACTGGGCAAAAGTAGGAAAGGTATTATAGACATAGATCTTTTGAAAGACTTTGTAAGGAGGAGTCCTGAAGAAAAACAGTGAGCTCCAGATTTACATGGACTCTATAGTGGGTGTTCTCTGTGAAAATTCTAAATTTTAGGTTTTTAAAAGTGCAGTGAACAAATTTATGAAAATATTCCATAAAATAATGAGATTACTTCATTTTAGCTATTTTGAGAGCTAAGCCAGGAGCAAGTATGGGGAATAAAATGATAACATTTTTATTCTACTAGCATTTTACTCAAAGGACTAGATAAATTGGCAGTGTAGATAAGAACTTGTCATTTATTTCATTGTTTACAAAATTAAAGTCAATCATGAAATGAAACAGCAAGTAATGCCAACTCCCACATAAGAAAATTTATCATAGGAATGACATCATTTTGAATGTGTAAACTATATTTCCTTTTGAACAATAACAACCAATAACAGAGTAGAAGAGGAAAAATTTGCTAAAAGGTATCCAGATAAGGACAGACTTGAAGAAATCCATGATGCTGCTCCATGCACACAGTGGAAGGAATACTGTGTAAATGCACAGTAACCAGGTTAATGCTGTGATTTTTAATGCTGGTTGGACCCTTCCCTGCTCAAAACACAGAGTGGTATATTTTCTTACCTGTGTGACCTCTCCTTCTGCTCTATTCTGAAATCAGGCAGGGAAATAAACCTCCCCATTACCCTTCCTGAGTATATAATTATACTGGCACAACCACACAGCCCAATCACACAGAGAGATGCTTTTACCTGGAATATCTTACTGGATTGTTCCTTTTTTTGAGCCTGTGCTCAGTGAATGATTTGTTAAAGAATTTTTCCATAATTTATTTGTCTTACAAGTCTATTTATAAAAGGCTTCCCGTAAGAAGTGGAATAATTTTTTTTTTGTCCTTTTAATACATGTCTTGAGAAACCTTCATCACATACATAAGATGAGGAATACCTCAACAGAAAATGTGATCTTTGAATAGGTCCCCACGTATAACCCATGTGCAATAAAATAAATACAATGATCTCTATGGGAAATACAATGGCTTTAAATCATGTCCAGTATCATTGACACAAAATACATTTTGTAGGCAGTCCTCAAGAAAAACAAACCATAAGGGAAGTTCTGAGGGGGACAACTGGGGTAAAGCAATTCTGAATGAATTAAAAAAACCCTCTAAAACCAGACTATGTGGAAAGCTGATAAAATTTTTTTTATAGGCTTTTGAAAATCTAGCAAATTTTCAGTTATTATTCAGGGGACAGCACACCAGCTGGTGCCAATAAAGAGAAAACTGATAGAAGTCTTCTTTGGTATTAATGACAGGATAAAAGCACTACCATAGGCAAGAGGCTGCAGGAGTTCTGTTGGTTGTATCACATTTTGTCAACAGTAACCAACAATTCACATCAGTGTTCCCTGTATGGTCGATCCAGGCTAGCCTCTAGCTGCATTTTTAATTCTGTTAACTGATTAATTGATTCAATAAGAAGATGTACCTAACACACATACCAGCTATACACAGTAAACATTATTACAGAACATTTTTTAAAGGGGAAAATTTTACACAGAATCAATAGTATGATTATCATAATTTTAGTATTATGCCTTCAGAGAAAATTCAGCCTTGAGAAAAGAAGCAATAGTATGCATTACTACTAATGTTTTTATGAATTAGAAAGACCTTTAAACAGCTTATGAGATAAAAATCCTTAACCACATTTTGGTCTGCTGATTCTTCCACTATGAAGAAAAAAAAAGAGTATGAGGAAACAGACACACAACGCCAAAAGAAGGGTTCTCCCTCCTCTTTCATTTTGGTGGTTGATGGTAGTACACCTCTAAGTAAATAAATAAATAAATAAATAAATACATAAATAAATAAATAAATTTTCCTTTTCAGGTGCCTGTATTTGGGTTTATCTCATAAAACTCAGAATTGGGAAAAAAAATTCCAAAAGACATAGCTTTCTTCAATTGCTTCCAATAGGCTGAGTTTTGGCAGAATAAATCTGAAAGTTAAGTAGTTTAAACTAATTTCTTATTTGTTAGTGCTACTGCCAAAGTTACAGAACTCTTATAATGAAGTAAAATATTCCAATTCAAAAATAGCTATTTCATAATTGTGTAAAAATAGTTTATTTGCCAGCTTTTTACTGTTACTACTCTAGAATTGTCTCAAAAATTGGAAAATTGTAATTTTTATTATGTTATCAAATTGGAGACATGTCTATTGATTCAACTGAAGTGAGTGGTCATATGTTGTTCTTACAGAATAAAATGTTGTGTTGAATTTATGGCTGGATCATCACTCACTTCCAGCTGTTTTTAAAGTGACTGTTTTTTCCTGGAATAATTTGCATTTCCTGCAGCAAATTCCCACACGGCTCTTGACACAGTGATGTGCTCATATATCATTATGAACAAAAACATAACTGTAACAATAAAGAGAATATTTGAAATATTTTTCAAGAACCCCTATAACTTAAATAATGCCAACTATTTAAGTCACCAAGAAACTTTTCATTCTCTTTAGCAAGTGTTACTATCTCTTCCTTTGCAAGTGTGTACTATTTAAGGATGTGATATCATGGAACCTGTGAGCTTTCTTTTTTCCTTTAATTTCATAAATTTAATCAAGTATTTTATTTATTGATGATGTATTTTATTTTTTCCTCCTTTTACATATTCAGAAAAATATTATCATAATTTCAAAGTCATTAATTGCAAAAATAATTTTAAAAAAATGTACACAGATGATGATGTTAAAGTACACCTTTCTCACTCAAGTGAAAATAGTCAGATGTGTACCTGAATAATTGCTATCTTGCAATGAAAGTATGACTTTTGAGAATAAAGACTTGTTTTCTCAGTAGATTTATGTACAATACAGAACGAGATAAGTGACCCATGGAAAGGTTTTGTGGTCCATATAACTTGCCCTGAGTTAAAGCAGGGGGAGGGGGAATAGATTTTAAAAAATATAATTTTTAAACTTAAGAAATATATAAGTTCAAAATCCTGTGATATCTGTGTATATGCTCCATGAGGGCATTGAAAGACCCAGAAAATATCTCTGGTTATCCCTCAAGGAATGAGATTCTCAGACTCTGAGAGTGACTGGTCCTAANTAAAGAGAATATTTGAAATATTTTTCAAGAACCCCTATAACTTAAATAATGCCAACTATTTAAGTCACCAAGAAACTTTTCATTCTCTTTAGCAAGTGTTACTGTCTCTTCCTCTGCAAATGTGTACTATTTATGGACGTGATATCATGGAACCTGTGGGCTTTCTTTTTTCCTTTAATTCCATAAATTTAATCAAGTATTTTATTTATTGATGATTTATTTTATATTTTCCTCCTTTTACATATTCAGAAAAAGATTATCATAATTTCAAAGTCATTAATTGCAAAAATAATTTTAAAAAAATGTACACAGATGATGATGTTAAAGTACACCTTTCTCACTCAAGTGAAAATAGTCAGATGTGTACCTGAATAATTGCTATCTTGCAATGAAAGTATGACTTTTGAGAATAAAGACTTGTTTTCTCAGTAGATTTATGTACAATACAGAACGAGATAAGTGACCCATGGAAAGGTTTTGTGGCCAATATAACTTGCCCTGAGTTAAAACAGCAGGGGGAGGGGGAATAGATTTTAAAAAATATAATTTTTAAACTTAAGAAATATATAAGTTCAAAATCCTGTGATATCTGTGTATATGCTCCATGAGGGCATTGAAAGACGCAGAAAATATCTCTGGTTATCCCTCAAGGAATGAGATTCTCAGACTCTGAGAGTGACTGGTCCTAAGCTCAACCAGTTTTACACTTTAGGATGGATAGTTGTAAACCCATCTCTTCTACAGCAATGCAAAACTCATTTGTAATAGATCTTATTTGCTGTGTCTTTACAGGACTCAGAATTGCTCTGAGGATGTACAGCATGAACTGCATGCCCTATAACTGCAATTAAAATTAAATTCTGCTAATGGCCCAAGGCCCCCTAAATGTGTTTCTGAACACAAGGTACACATGAAATATGCATCTTAATCCTCACTGTCTCTTAATAAAATATAAGATACTAAGCTGTGTCTAGGCTATTAAAACTCTTTAAAGATATTTCTCCCTTTTTCAGATTTTTTTCCCATAGAAATAAGGAAGGTTGTAAATTATGTAGGAAAGTTGTAAACTGTCTGACTCGTTAAAAAATCACCTACCACGCACACACAACTCTGAAAAGTTCTTCAGCAACATATGTATTGAACATATTCCCCATTTCTTCCATGCTTTCTCTTGTCTGTCTTACATGGCTGAGTTTTCAAACTTTAAAAGCAATGTCTGAAGATACTTTCCAACAATCTGCCAGCACAATAAAAAACAAAACAAAACAGAAATCCAAACAAACAACTTCTCCCTTCTCTCCCCACCTTGATAACTTTCTTTTCTAGTGAGAATCTGGAAGCAATGGCATAAATTTATCTAGGAATTAGTGAGTATGAACTTTGTGGTTGCTAATGTGGTTGCTAATTCTCTCAACCTTCCAGGAGTTCCCAGAATACAGTCTGCTGTTCTGCATTTGCTCAACAAGCAGACTTTGTTTTCCTTTTTTCTCATTTTCATTCTACATATATCACAAAGGACACTTTTCCCTCAGCTCCAGAACATGCCCTGTGCCTCTCTGAGAGCTGCTGGAATGGAACTGCCACTCACATTTAACACTTGGTGCAAGGCTAATGCAAGACCTACAAAGATTGATATGTCTCTAAAGATTCAAGGCTCAAATACAACTTTTTTGTTTGGATAAGATGGTGAAAAGGTGAGAAGGAGAGCAACTATGTGCTCACAAATGCAAAAAGGAGCAGGGAGAGAAAGGCAGCTCTATTTTTGTCCTCCAAGTATTTAAACTATCATCCACAGACCAGGAGGAAAGGAGCTTTGCCTTAATGATGGCAGAAGAGCTTCAGACCCTTCTTACTTTGTTGGTGAACCAGGAGCAAAATCATCCTGAGGAGGAAGTAACTGTGTCATTACAGAATAAAGGCTTCCTCAATATGTTCTTCCTTTGGGCAGGGGGACTATTGGGGTAAAACTCTGCTTCTATCCCACCTCCTCCATTGATAGAACTGCATGGTGCCTGTGTATCCTGAAATAATTTTAACTGTTTTGGTTATTGTAAGTCTAGGTGATTGTATGGCTACGTTCCCCATCCCAACATACTGCCTCCTGACAGGTATAAGAAGCTTTAAAATGAAAAATTGTCTCCTGAATATTCACTGCAGTAGCTTGAGCAATCATGAAGTAGCTGAGACAGTAATTAAGTAGAATAAATCAAAGTGCACGTTGCAGAATTTCTGACAAGAGACCAGTGCTGCTCCAAATAGACATTTTCAACATAAAAAATCTGGAATGTAAAATGTTCGACACATGGTATTTCACTTCTGGCACACTGAAAAGAACAACTCCTCCCTCCAACAAATGATGCATAATCAAAATAAATCTGTCTCCTCAGAAATTAATACGGACCTAAAGATTACTAAGAAGCTGGAAAAAGGCAGACAGTTGAACCACAACATGAATCTTAGTTTAATCTGTAGTGGCAGAAGGTGTAGTCCAACTTTTAATTCACATCATTTCGAGAGTGAAGGCATCTTTGCCAACAGGCAGGCCAACCTAAACCATGAAATTCTGTTTAAGAAAAACGTTTTTTTTTTCTTTGTGAGGAGTCAAACCCTGGAACAGACTGCCCATATAAGTTCTGAAGTCTCCATCCTTCATGCTGTTGAGCAGATATCTGCACATGTTCCTGGGCAATTCTTTCAATCTGACCCCTTTGAGAAGGGGACATTGGATCTCCAGAGATCCTCAAATATTATGTAATTCTGTGGCAACTATATACTGCACACATTTTTATAATAAGTCTGGAATAAAATTGAGAAAATCTGTCCTAAAATAATTGCTTTCAAATAAAGAGTTCAACATTTTCACAATTAAAAAAAACAAAACAAAACAAGAGCAAATAGATTACCAATAAAGACTAAAAGAGGCTTTGTGGAATGAGGCAAATCAATCACGGGAATGTTAGCAGTGACTATAATGGTGGAACTCTACATTTATGTAACCTAAGTTATTCCACATTAGCACACAGATTAGAGGTCTAAAAGTAGTCACAAAATTATTAATTTCTTATTTTCCTATCCAGATTCCTTTATTCCCACTGAATTCCAGCATCTTTTCTAGTGTCACATGCAGAAGTGAAAAAGCACTGACCCAGCCATGCCACACTGGAGTCCAGACTTGGAGAAGAGAATTTTCAGCTTAATCACTTTTCCTCCAAAAGGACAATGGAACTTTGAACTAGTTTACCAAAAGTAGCTGATTGTAAGTTAGGATGCTAAGACATAACTCCCATAAAACTACTTAAGAAACAGTTAATTAAAACAAACAAAAAACCCTTTTCCTGTATGTTGAAAAGACTTTTTTTTTTTTTGCTTAAAGTGCACAGTTCTAGGAAGAAAAGGTGGCGAGTTGCTTTTCACAACAGCAAACAATTACAGATATTATTAAGCAGATGGAAATCAAAGTGTATTTTTACAGTAAACTTACAGGTAGGGCAGTTATGTATTGCTGAAAGTAAATTAGAAATACTGAAAAACTGAAGCCTTTAAAGATATTGTCAAATTGACTTTAAAACCAAACTCAAACCAGACCAAAGAAGTGTGAAAGTTGCTGACTGTCATAGCACTTCTTAAAGACTGTCAGACTTCTCAGGCACTAGTTTTTCCATTTTTCCTATATGAAAGTCTGAGAACAAAGTCTGCTTATCCCATTGGTTGATAGGGCTCTTTTCACTGGAAACTTTTATACAGAAGAAAAGCAGAAAAAAGCCCTGTTAAATTTGTATTTAGAATGACACATTCAAAAGAAAAGGTCACAGACGACATCTGACATATGGGCTGGGTAAAGGAAAATAAGGTAAAAAAGTGGACTTTTGCAAGGCACATTGGCACAAAGGACCAGCTGAAGTTGTGTGAACAAATGAGATAAAATTGATAAGAAAATGTCTGCAGAAAATCAAAGACAGTATTGGCTCCTGAGATTTGCAAAAGTAAATAGACAATGCAGAAGAAGAAAGAGGCCATAAAATCAGAAGATAAAGTTCAGGAAGGTGTCATTGTGAAAGAAAAAGGAGAATAAGATTTTACAGAAGAAACAGGTGATATAAAAAGTAGGAAAAACCTGAGGAAGTAGGAGTCTGGAGAAGGCTTTTGGAGGTGCAGCCAGTGTCAGTGTGCTACTATAAACTGCTGGTGGAATGTCAAAGGGATAGACTTAGGAGAAAAGGAACATGGAAGTATTTTGTTAGATAAGTTTTCTAAGGAGTTTGGAAATTAAAGTGAGATGGAATATAGCTATTAATGACCCATAAAAATTATAAAAGTTCTGGGCAGAAAACAGAAGAGAGAGTGAAACAAAAGCATTGATAAAGGGGCAGAATAGTTTCATACTGAGAATGTTTGTATCTAGGTTCTACTTCCACATACAGTCTAACCTCAAGAGATATGCTAGAAAGGCAATAGAAAACTGTATATAATGGCAATTACTGTGTATTAACAGCTCAGTTTCAAGTGCAAGTCTAAAAATTACTTGATTTTTAAAAGGACAAATTCAGTAGTCCTTGAAACAGTAAATCAATCTCTGAATACTAAAAAAGTATTTTAAGCATCCAAACAAAATGTCAACTTAAGTTTTTGTTAATACAACGTACATTGTACATTCCTGATAGTAGTTGTGGTCTAAGTAAAGAAGTACCAATTATTTCCAGTAGTTAAACATTCTGAAATTTCAGAGACTGAATGAGTTGCACAGATTGTACTGGGAATTTTCTGAAAACAACGAGATAATAGTCACCACTGGAGGATTAGTAAATCACTCTGCATAGGAAGAATTTAATGTTGTTAAGAAAGAGCTGATATACCCTACATTTACTTTTATATAGCCAAAAATAAGATGCTGAATTTGAAAAAAAAAATTTGAATAAATGGTAAAAACCTGTTTTTTATCTCACTCTATTTTATAAAACTCTATAATTGTCAAAGCTAAGTACTACTTTCTGCTTCCATGATGCTAACAACATAAAATGATTGTCATGGTTTTAAAATTAGTATGAAGGGGCAGAACGACCAAGTTTCAGGATGGTGTGCCAAAGAATACATCATGGAAGAAAGCCAAGTGTCAATATTCCTTGCCTGTAGCAATTGAATGGGCATTTGCTGGTGTAGCGTAGCCCTGTGTAATTGCATTCCTGTGTCAGCACACAGCAGAGTTGTATTAATTTGTAAATGTGCTATACAGGAAACAGGAGTTGAAATCTGCTTAGATTTGTAATTTGACATGAAACCACGTCAAAAGACCACCTTAATCCATCCTAAAATAACCACATATCTACAAAATGTTTATCAGATGAACAAGAGCTGTCATTTTGCCAGTAATCAGCAGTATACCTATTTCAAGTCATCACTGGCATACTGAATGGGATTTCTCACTGAGTCTACCCTGAAAATTTGCATCACTTGTAAGTAAATCATTAGCCTTTAGAGCGCAGATGTTCTGACAATCTCTCTCCTACATGGTTCCACATGTCAAGTTTTAATAAAT
>VYXF01010446.1:3306414-3359365 GCA_013397295.1 Polioptila caerulea
AGGAGGCAAAATTTCCCCCCCCCCCCCCCAAAACTTTCTAATGTTCAGGGCTTGAAAATTAAGTAAAAGGTGAAATTATTTGTCCAAATGTACACAAGAGGCAGACATTGTAAGCATAAGTGTTGATTTATAAATATTAATCAGCACAAGAGAGCACAATATTTTATGGTTTAAAGTACTAGAATTTCAGTGAAGAATACTGAATTACACACCTCTGTAACTGAAATATAACTTTTTTTTTTTTTTAAATGAACATTTAAAACCAGAAAAAGTTGAATATTAATTTTTCCTCTACTTTAGAAATCTATGAGGAGTAAATGTGTTCTAAGGGCCATAACTATGTAGTTTTTGAGATAAGCAGAGATCAATGGCTATGATGGGGTGAAAAATTTNTTATATAGCCAAAAATAAGATGCTGAATTTGAAAAAAAAAATTTGAATAAATGGTAAAAACCTGTTTTTTATCTCACTCTATTTTATAAAACTCTATAATTGTCAAAGCTAAGTACTACTTTCTGCTTCCATGATGCTAACAACATAAAATGATTGTCATGGTTTTAAAATTAGTATGAAGGGGCAGAACGACCAAGTTTCAGGATGGTGTGCCAAAGAATACATCATGGAAGAAAGCCAAGTGTCAATATTCCTTGCCTGTAGCAATTGAATGGGCATTTGCTGGTGTAGCGTAGCCCTGTGTAATTGCATTCCTGTGTCAGCACACAGCAGAGTTGTATTAATTTGTAAATGTGCTATACAGGAAACAGGAGTTGAAATCTGCTTAGATTTGTAATTTGACATGAAGCCACGTCAAAAGACCACCTTAATCCATCCTAAAATAACCACATATCTACAAAATGTTTATCAGATGAACAAGAGCTGTCATTTTGCCAGTAATCAGCAGTATACCTATTTCAAGTCATCACTGGCATACTGAATGGGATTTCTCACTGAGTCTACCCTGAAAATTTGCATCACTTGTAAGTAAATCATTAGCCTTTAGAGCGCAGATGTTCTGACAATCTCTCTCCTACATGGTTCCACATGTCAAGTTTTAATAAATTACTTTCCTAAAACTTTTATAAGAACAAGGTTTTCTGAGGCTTGAGGAGAAACAAGGTAAAATATTTTTCATACTTTTATTTTTTTACTTTAAGAGGTAGTAATTGGTTGAAATTGAATGTAAAGAAAAGCAGCAAAATGTACTTGTGCACTACTTCAAAGCCATTTTTCATCTTCTAGCTTAGAAATTTTCAAATATATTCAGTGCAAAAAGTGAAGGAGGCAAAATTTACTCCCCCCCCCCCCAAAACTTTCTAATGTTCAGGGCTTGAAAATTAAGTAAAAGGTGAAATTATTTGTCCAAATGTACACAAGAGGCAGACATTGTAAGCATAACTGTTGATTTATAAATATTAATCAGCACAAGAGAGCACAATATTTTATGGTTTAAAGTACTAGAATTTCAGTGAAGAATACTGAATTACACACCTCTGTAACTGAAATATAACTTTTTTTTTTTTTTAAATGAACATTTAAAACCAGAAAAAGTTGAATATTAATTCTTCCTCTACTTTAGAAATCTATGAGGAGTAAATGTGTTCTAAGGGCCATAACTATGTAGTTTTTGAGATAAGCAGAGATCAATGGCTATGATGGGGTGAAAAATTTAAATAGATCCTTGAGTAGTACCAGGTTGGAAAATTCAACATCAATTATGTTTTTAAGAATTCTGAGAGCTCCTCTTGTTGTCTATGTTTAAATTCTTTCTAAACAGTTCCTTTGAGATTGAAAAATTACAAAACTAAAGTGTTGGTTCACTTAAAAAAATGTAAATCTGGAATAAGTTCACTGCCTTTGATGCCCAAGTCGATGCTCACTGCACAGCCTTCATCCCCCTACTTTGCTTTATATTAGCAAAATTTAGCAAACCTTGATTACACTCTCCAGTCAAAATTATTTTATGGCAGTTGTACGCCATTTCCATAAGACAATTTTCCAAATTCATGGAACAGAATTTTTGCAGTGTTTCCTTTCAGAAGCAGATAAAAGTGAGAATGTATTTCTTATACTATTGGATAATTCTGATACATAAGTCTTATAACTCAAAGTGTAATAAAAGTGAGATGACACAAGATATATGCTTATCAATAGGCAAAATAATTTTTAAAGCTGTAATAAATTCTGCTCATTGGAAAACATGAAAAAAATGCATTCATTTACTCTCAGCCATGCTGAAATCAGATTCATAGATGGAACTTTTGAAAAGGTCTAGCTTTTCCAAAATATCAGGATATACCTCTGTAAATCCAGAGTAAATAAATTAAATCATGATACATAAAAACAATTTTAATTTTTAGGACAAAATACTCCGTCTCCTAAATTCCATGTTCACAGAACCTACAGCAATATGTAGATAATAAAAAACTCAAACAGATTATTTATCACTCTGTGTCTTATATTAATTTCTTCTTTGGAAAACTAGGAGGTCTCTACATT
This sequence comes from Polioptila caerulea, assembly GCA_013397295.1. NCBI lineage: Eukaryota > Metazoa > Chordata > Aves > Passeriformes > Certhiidae > Polioptila > Polioptila caerulea. The sequence goes on from VYXF01010446.1 coordinate 3,308,911, forward strand.
GAACAGTGTAGATGCAAGAGAACACTCATGCAGATGCAGTTCTTAAAAACATGTAAATGTTGGTTCTTATCAATGTTTTTTCAATTCACACTAACCTTCCTTTTTGTCTTCTGCAGCAATCTTCGCTTTTGTGTCTGTTATGTCTTTGAAAGAGGCCAGAAAGAGTACCACATCTCCTTTTTCATTCTTTATAGGAACAATATCCAGTAAGCACCAGAATGAAGACCCTGCAAGGATAAAGAATGAATTTAATTCAAACAGCTGTCTTTTAGCAGAGAAGGGGGTGAAAAAAGTGAACTGCTTATTTAGGAGGTCAGTAGTCAGGGAATCACAGATGTTCAGCTCATGTAAATCACTTTACATCATTGGTTGAAGCTCTGTAATGCTGCTTTCTCCAGAAGCAAGACATTAATTTAAATGCAAAATTTATCTACAGGGATCATTAATAGAGTATAATGAAGCTTCTTACTCCTCTGAAACCATACTTTCCTTTGAACTCTCAACTGACTTGCTTATTTCCTGGAATAGCTTTCACTTTGTTAACTTGGCATCTGAAGCATTCATGTCTGCTATAGAGTCATTCTACCTTAATCATCTGACTTGATACTCATTAAAACCTCTTGACAGAAGACCTGATAGTCAAAGCATCATTTCAGTAATTCAAAGATATTTAAATTAATCAGATATCAGACTTAGAATAGAAATAAACTCATTGCACAGAAAGTGAGATATATAATATCACACATCATCTGTATAATTGATATCAGCTATCTTCTTTTTTTAATGTTCAACTTTTTAAGACTGAAGTTGAACAAAACTGAGTTTGGCAAATTTTTTAAATTCTTTTTAACCATTCTCTGTCCACACCTGATACANACTTTTTTTAATGCTCAACTTTTTAAGACTGAAGTTGAACAAAACTGAGTTTGGCAAATTTTTTTAATTCTTTTTAACCATTCTCTGTCCACGCCTGATACATAATGATGCATTTTATAATAAATTCTTGCTGTTTGCATCACATGTCCTGTTTGCAAGATACATTGTTCAAGTCCAATGACATAATTCATAAGCTCCCTGTCAACACCACTTGGAAGAAGAAAATATTTAACACCTAGATGCAAACATCCTAGATCCCACTCCCATCCATTCTGGGGTAACTCAGCCCAGTACCAGACTTTTGTCTCTTTCAGGTTTTTGGTATCAATGCTAACTACATCTGTCCTATTAATCAGCCTACTAATGTTATCTATAAGAGATATAAGTACCACTAGACAGCTTAAAATTTCTTTTTCGTACATGTCTTTACACTTCCACAATCTGCTGTGTTACAACATACTATTTTTAGCATTCATTTACAAACAGAAGTCTACTTAAAATCATAAAAAGAAACAGGACTAGTTCCCTGGACTGCTGCTGCTACAGCTGACCTCTACCAAATGATCAGCTGAGCTTTGGAGGGCTCCTTAGGAACAGCAAGTGGCAGATTAGCCACTTCCTGCTGTGCTGTCTTCTGAAGTTTCCAATTTAAAAAAGAACTGGGCACAGGAAGATCACAGTTAAGTTTTATAATTTAGATTTTCAAGTGGAAGTTCCCTGGCTGCCTTTTGAACACTGTACATGAGCATGATAAGTGAAAGAGCAGCTTTTCTTTTGAAGGACCACAACAGTTAGAGGTACAAAAATTTGCTTCAAAGGAAATTCACCTGGCCTTCTCTGGCCTGATCAAACTTTCCAAGAGTCACACAGGCAGCTTTGAGACTAGCAGTAGTAGCTCAGCAATCTGGTAGCATTTCCACTTAAGATATTTAAAGAAGGGACAGGAAGAAATTGGAACAAGAGTAAAGAAAACTGGATGACAGAAGCAGATTGGCTTTGTATGGGGTTTAAATATTCTTATTTTAAGGTTTGAAGACAAAGCAAGAAAAGATGCCCCTTTTAAAAAAGGTAAAACTTATGTCAGAATCAGAAACAAGACATTTCTATTCTTTCTCCCCCTTTGATTCTCCATTCTTCTTTTTTTTTTTTTTTTTTTTGTTTGGTTTTTTGTTGGTTTTTTTTTTTTACAGATTTGACTCTATTAAAAATTCTGGGAAAAACTGCTCAGCAGCATTACTGTCAGAAATGTTTTAGAGAGTCATCACCCTCCCAATCTGAAGGGGTCTATTCAAAGAGAAGAAGCATTAAGAAACTTTACTGCTTAAAAATAGAAACATAAGTCTCTACAAAATACCATCATAACTTCTAAACTGGCCAAACTCCTACTGGCAAAATTACTTTCTACCCAGATGCATTCTAACGGTAGTTTCAGAGGGCAAGAAATCTCTCTCAACTCATTCTAAATACCACCAAGAAGGCCAATGGTCTTTTAAGATGTTTCTATCTCCTCCAGAAGTAGAAGCACATCTTACTATTTTCAATTGTTACATATCTTTTCTACGTGCACACACACACACACACCCCCATACACACACACACAGACACACACACACACACACACATATTACCCATTAAGGCCTGAAAGAAAGTTGCAGACATTAGCCATTTCAAACAAATCGAACTCAGTTACTGTAATATTGTCTGAAATGGTAGATTTGTAGGTTTAAGGAAGTTATTACAACATAGTTAATCGTTAGAGACAAATCGATTTAATATTTAATGGCTTAATGCATTGGCTCTTTTGTATCATGAAAGTGCATTTGAATCCTTTACAGGTGAACCTTATTTTTTTTTTTAATTCTTTACAGGTGAACATTTTTCACTCAACAATGGTTACTGAAATTGTTCCATATCCTGTCATCATTTAGTTTCTCTCAATCATATTTTCTTTCATTTTCTTTTCCCATTCTCCTTCTCTGTAAATATATCTAAAAATATTTTGACGAAGAAAACACACATCCAATACATTCACAGGCTACTTCTCTCCTGAAGAGTTCCAGGCTAATGCTGTGAGTGGTGGGCTGTCAGTCCTGGCTGTATTTATACACTGAATCCTTGGAAGTTTTAAATCTGAGCTGGTTGGTCTGGTGGGGATTTTTTGTGGTTTTGTTTTGGAGGTTTTTTTCTGCCTTTTCTCTGAAAGGAGCAAATGAATATGAAGTTGTTTTTGGACTAGGTGAGATGATCTGTTTTAGGTCAGGACTAGGTCAATATAAGGTTGTCAAGAACAGAAGAGCTCTGTCTTTCACTATTGAGGAGCATTCTCGAAAAAATAAACTGCAATGCAATCTGTTACATAGCTTTTACTGAAAGCCAGTATCACATAATTCTATAAACCAAAAGCAGAACTTTCTCCTCATCAAAAAAAGTAGTGCCCTATTTTGTTATGGTTCTTTTGAATGCACTCATCTGTGAGACAGAAATTCCTTCCCTGCTTCAGATGGTGCATACAAAGGTTTTCTGTATTGTCAAGAGTCGTCTATCAAAGAAATTTCTTTTGGAGGTTTATTTATATATAGACCCTTTTTATTGCTTCAAGCCACCAGTCTTGGAGAAAGAGTCTAATCTTTCTTTTGCATTATGAAGTGAAGGGTCAAAATATATTTTAATATCCTCAAGGCTTATATAAGCACATCACAGGGAAGGAGAAAAGAAACCAAATGAAGCATAATCTTATCACAAGGCAATTTGGCTATAGTCCACCTTTTATACATAAGAAAAAAAAAAAGAGAGTGCTTTATGGTCACTCTCTTAACCACCCTTTCTACCTTTCCACGTTTTGACAGCTAGAAGTCTGTCCTCAGACAGAAATCAAAACAAGGGTCAACAGACCAAAACATTTAAAAGGGAGATTTTATACAAAACCTTGTCATTAGAATGCCAGTAGCCTTCAAAACCAAACAATCTTTTCACTAGAAAATAAAGCCAGCTTAAACCATGGGACAGACAGAGACCATTAGCTCTGCTGATGAGCTGTGTGCACTCACCATATGATAATAGGTAATCTGTAGTCATGCCCACCCTAGACAGAGCCCAGTGAAATACTCAGAATGGAAATATCTTTGGTGGATAGTTGGGTGTTGCAGAGGTTTCATAATAGAGCTATGACATGGGATGATGGTCTGTAAAGTTTATGTAATTCTTTAACAAAATAGATAAACTCTACATCCATCTTGATAAAATTTTACTTAATGCTTTTTTAGCCATAGATATATCTAAGAAATGCTTGGAATTAATGCTTCTCATGCCAAACTATGGCTTCCTTTTGCTCTTGGCAGTATGGGAGTAGTTTTGCCCAGGAAGAAAAGCTTAAGGCTTCCTTTTCCTTTTTTATTTGTGTGGTTATATCAACTTCCAGACCTCAAATTCCTCAGGACTCTTCCTGTAACACTGCTCTCCAAAGGGACACTGATCCAGTTTATACTGTCCCTTCCATCATTCAGGGGCCAGAAATAAGAAACACACACATTTCTGTGATCTATCTCCACTTCTCTGTGGCAAAAGAAAGAGAGATCAAGCTTGTTTGTGAAGCTCTGAATCTGTACATAACATATCAAGTTAACTGAATGTAATGGTTCCCAGACTAAGAGCCCAAGTATCTGAAGAAAGAAAAAAAGTTTAAATGGTTTGCATACTAGATATAAAATTTTCATACTTGTGTCATGAAACAATAGCTCTTCAAGGAATAATTATATATATGTGCGTAAGAGGGCAGAATTAGGCTTCACAAGCCATCATAAATCTGGAATATTTCTTTTTGTTTAAGCAGGCAACTCAGTAAACTAAATGTTCTTGTAGGGAAGTGCAAATCAAGCCTTAAAGAAAACTATTAAAATACATCACCCTATTTTGAGGGATTTATGTAGAAGACAAAGATAAAAAATATTTTCATGTAGATAGCTGTAATAACTTGTCATCAAGACCGATGCTAAATCCTCAGCATTAGAACAGTTTCCTGTAGATGGTTAATAATTATTAGCAAAATAAACCTGCTGCAGGAGGCATCACAACACCAGAGATTTTTGACCCTGATCATTTCTACTTTTCCATCCCAGAAAGTGTGCACTTCAAGACTGACAGAGCAGGATGCCAAAAACTTTTTCTAAGTAAACCAAACTCTCTTTCATCAGCTTACCCAAAAATTCCCAGGTTCACTGATAACACATCATTTTGAAAGTTATGTGGTTTTGACAAGATGTCAACATTTTGTTGAGGGAAGAAAAGTGCAAATAAAACAATGCTTAAAAAAATTGCAACTGGACTGAACAGGAAAGGAGCTGCAAGAAAACGATAGCCATACATTCAAGTACTTTCTCTTTTGTAGATATCATAACTTTGACAATGATCAACTAATACAGTTAATGCAAAGTTCTGCTGCTTTAAGGAAATTATCACCTCATTCTTCTTCATCATCTCTGCAAAAGTCAAATCTATAAGTTAACAAAATCCATAATTTATTTTTCTTAAATTCTTTTCTTGCAGGTGCCAGCTTATCTGCTACACACCAGTGACATTCTTTGGTCAGAAAAATTGCAAAACTAAGTACTCATATGGGCCATGATGAAACTGACTTATGAGGGAACAGGTGATTATGTTAACATTTTCATACGAGCGGTAAAGAAGACTCAAGAACTTGTTTCTCCTGCTCTGTGCAATCACCAGATCACGCTTGTATCCTGCAAGTAAGTCTCCTTACAAGTTTTATGTGTCAATGTAAATCTATTCCAAAATGGATTTGAAATCCATTAATGCATCCAAAATGGATCCATTCCAAAATACAGAGCAAAATACAAATTCAAAGCAGAATACAGTTGTCCCAAGAATTTGGTAGCTGAAAGATAATAGTAAGATACTTTATTAACAAAAATTGTATTTCAGTATGAACAAGTAGGGAATTATTAATCCTTTGGAGTTGATTTAAAACTTATTAAAATAGCTCTCCAATCCTCTATATTTGCTACGGAGTACCATTTGCAATTATTCAAATCTATTACACCTCATCAGAGACACAAACTCATCCCTCCATGTCTTCCCAGCCTTTTCTGTGCCCAGCTTCAACCTATGCTTTGTTCCTTCTGCTGCCATGTAATCCAGAGCCTCTTATGTCATATGCCTCATATTGCCCAGCATGTCTAACTTTCTCTGCCATTACTGCCATGATGGAGAGATAAAGAGAGAGAAAGGATGCCCTAAGACAAGACCCTTTTAAACACAGCAATCTCCTCTCCTTTCCTCTTCTGCAAAGTGCCAATGGTAAGTAGAGAGAAGCCTAATTCACAACCCCAAAGTGTCTGTTTGTCACTTTTTTGGGCACAGACTGTGGGTGTGATGGCAGCTCCTATTTTGAGTGCATGTCTTTTCCAGCCTTAGTGGAACAGTCTCTGTATGCACCTGCTAGTACAGTCTGCAGTGAATGTTTTATACAAACTAATTTATGAGCTCCAGTACATCTACATTTCAGCTTTGTTTACTCAACTTTCTGGTATTTCCTTGTATAGCTCCACTACCTTCTCTGCTTAATGAAACCATTTCAAAATCCTCTTGTTACTCTGAGTTTTCCTTGAACAAAAACAGAGAACTAAGCAAAGCCTTTTAATGCTATGTGAGATACATTATCCTTAAGCATACCATTTTCTTTTGTCTGCCCTAATTTCCTTTTCCTATCTCCATCCAGATTAGAAAAGAAAATGACATTTAGGGAGATAAGTACTTCCCTGATGTAATACATTTACTGGGTTGCAGTTATGACAATTAGCAAAACACACAGGATTATCTAAAAACTCAGTGAAGTCAGTGAGATGCATTCTGTTTAAATGCACAAAGCTTCAGGGCAGACTCATAAACATTATCAGTCTGCAACTTACTTTCCCTCCCCTCCAATGATAATTACTTTGTCACAGTTATATTAGTACAGGGCATTCAGCATTTGTCAACTAACTCCTGGGAAAATACTAATTGAGACAATCTATTTATATAAACGAATATACCATATCTATTGTTAAAATGAAAAATAACCCAATCAAACCAAACAAAAGTAACAGGAAACAAAACAAAATACAGTTTCTTCAATATCTTTATACAAACTGCTTTACAAATAGTCAGGTTCGATCCTTCCCGAACAGTTTAGCCTTTCCTTCATTGCTTTTAGTCAAGCAATTTCCAAATAAGCCAAATTTGCTTTTCATTGATTACTGTTTTTTTGAAATCTATTGTTAAAACTGTGCTTATAACCCATGGTCTTTATTCCTTTTGGACTTTCAGAGTCAACATGTAGGTATAAACATAGCAGTAAATATGATTTCTCAGCATACTGAGGGATGCAATTCTGAAAAGAAGGCAAGAATTTTTTTTAAAACAGGATGGTCTCTCATATACATTATGTATGTCCTGATATATATTTGCATATATATTCACATATATATGAAGAAAAACATATTTATTATTTTGAAATTGTATCTTGTATCTTAACATCTGAGTGAGTTAAAGCAGACTTTAGCCTAAACATAGCCATGTTTTCAAATTATATTCTTTTGCTTTTAAGCTCATTATTTTATTATCTGAAAAGAGAGACTTCAAAGATGATGTGAAACTTACTGTAAGCAAAAAACACAGCAATCTCCAAACAGACTATTACACCTATAAAAAAAAAGTTCATGTTTTCAGTTTCAAAAAACAAGAGATAATTATATAAAGTAAAATATCTGCAAAATGTTTTTGTGACCCTCACTCTGATGTCACTGGAAGTGGCAGCCCCTAGAAATACAAGGCCTGGATTCTGCAGAATGGGAGATTTCCCAGCACTGGAACACGTGCTGGCTGCAATCTTGTGCTTATTAATAAAGTTTTCTAAAGACAAGACACAGAGAAAAAGGGGATTCTGTTGGTCACTCATCCACTTACAATGAAAGGCTACATTTTAGAAACTGAACAATTTATTTTAATCTGCTTTTCCCACAGGTTTAGGTCAGAGAATATTTTGCTCTCTAATCCTTGTCTTACCTGTTAATATTATTCTAAATTTTTCAGCAAGTTTACAGATTTTCTGTTGAAGCCATGATTTAAGAACCTGAACCTGTATTTCATATGCAGCCCATGGGCATCTTTCTGGAAGGAGGGGGCTAAAGCTGGGACCTGAGATGGAGCTGAGTCATGGATCTGAACTGAAAATTCCATCCTGTCAGGTTTGAGGTTTTTTGTACAGAAGGGTTTTGAAACACACACTGAGCAATTACGTAACATGGTAGAGAGGATTAATCTTTCCAATTCACCACTTCAGTCCCTGTGAGCACATGTTCAAAACAGTCTCTGAGCCTGTCCAATGAAGCAAATTATAGTAACCCCACCAGCTGGAAAGCAGCAGGTTTTAACCTTCTAGTTATTTAACTGCTCTATAAAATCAAAGAGCTTTTTCAATTCCCGACCCAAATCAGTGAGAGGGTTCAGGAGACAGTGCTAACATGAGCCTCTTACCACCTTCCAAAAAACTATGGAGCTAAAGCAAGAACCCATCGCAGTGGTCAGCACAGGTGGTGGCAAATAGTCTGCATCATCATCCAGAACATGGATTTAGGGATTGGGGATGAAATAAGGAAATGTCAGCAGAAGAGAAGTGTATCGCCATCTGGAGAAATGGTACTTTGAACTTTCTTTATCCAAGGAACAGCCAAACTCATAGTGAAGAACAGGCACCCAAGTCAGCTTTTAGTCAAAGCTTGATTTAAATCTCATAAAAATAAAAGACAGAGACTCAGTGTGGCCATAAAATTGTGACAAAAATTTGAAGAGAAGGGTGACTAGTCTGATGTCTTATGAACATCCTACTGCAAAATAAATATCAATATCTCTTGCTAAAAATAGATGCATAAAAAGTAGCACAAAGAAATATCTTTTAAAAAAAGCATCCAGTAGTACCAACAGCCATTCCCACCAGGTGCAGCTGGAAGCCCAGGGTGCCTGTGTGGAAACATTAATTGCATCTGTTAGCAGTGAAGGGCACTAAGTTGTAGCAATATAACAAGAAACAGGGACATTTCACACAGACTTATTCACGTATCAATGTGGTTCTAGAAGAACAAGTCTTTTCTCAGTGAATTATGCTTTTAATACACCATGTTGCTTCTGAAAGAAGCCATTAGCCAATATCACTGTGAATACAATCAGAACGAAGTATCAGCACTGTCAGCAAGCTGCAGTCTTCTGGATGTCTCATTAAATTCCAGAAAAAGGTCTCAGATGGTTTAGATCACATTGCACACAGAGGATTTTTCTGTGGTTTTGGTTTTTTTCCTTCTAACTGAAATTCATCCACTTGTTTTGTCTTCTCCCAGGCCTCTGTAGAGTTTAAGCCAGAGCCCTACAGAGGAGCACAAACCTGCTCTTTCTCTTCTCTTACAGAAGGTGGGAATGTCTCTAAAACATCAAAACATTTCAGAGGTACACATCACCTTTCATCGGAAACCATGGGTCAAGCAAATGAAGGGTTTGGAGAGAAATTAGACAAAAATTCCCTCTTCTGTGAAACAGAGGAAAATAAGGGCAAATCTTCCCTTTATATTCCATGCTGCTTTTTAAAGAGGAAGACTTCTCAAAAATCAGTGAAATTTTGTAATGATTAATTAGTTATATGAAAGGGAGAAATGAAAAAGAACAAGAAAACAGAAAATTACACAAAACAAAATAAAACAAAAACAAAAGAGAAAAGAAAAAAAAAAAAGAGAAAAAGAAAGAAGAAAAAATTTATTCTATAAAGTTACTAATTATTTCTAATGGCTCAGATAATTTCAATTAGATATTATCTTCAAATGAGTCTTTCAATGTTGCTGGTTTTTTTATTTCCCTCCTCCTCTATTTTGAACTATAATTTAGAAAATGTGGGGAGGCCTACAACAAAAGCCTTTTAACTTTCTTATTTTTTAGGTGATGTTTTAAAGGCAGAGAATCAGTGAAGCAGCAGTGAGGCCACATTGCTAGAAACTGCTCTGTCAGGCAGCTTGTCAAGGGGCTTTCTCTATATTAGTAAGTAGAAAATAGTCACTAGAAAATAATAGGAAGTAGTCACAAGAAAATTATGGTCTCTGTATAGAATTCTTTTTTACAGTCAGAAAATTCTAATAAATGCCCCTTTTCTTACTGCTGGGCTTAACTTCCAAAGACATGGTGGATGTCAGGAGATTGTTAAAGAAGGCATCCAGTCAATGTTAAACTGGTGCCATACAATTCCCATGTTTCAAAATGCTATAGGATATTTTTGGACAACTATTAAAAGTATGTGTTTAAGCCTCTTGTTGGAAAGAATAGATACCATTTCTGCAATGAGAAATATGGTTTCTGTAGAGAAGCTTGAGGAAAATCCAGTTTCCTTTCATTTTAAAAGAAATCAATTTCTTCATAGTTAAATCTTCTACAATTTTAAATAACACTGAACTCTATCAAAGAAAAGTTTTCTGTTTTCTTAACACAGGGAATGTATTAAATATAAATGATGCCGTGGAGCCTTTGCTATTGTCTAACCAAGTTATTCAGCCACAAACATGGCAGAGGCAATGGTTGATGTCTCATGGCCTGAGCCTTCTTTCATTTACTTGTGGCTGTCATTGCTGTTCATGTGAGAACACTGTTACACCCAGACTTCAAACTACCTTTTGTCTGATGAACCCAGTAGCTCAGTAAGAGGGTCTGACTTTCACCATTTCTCTGCTCATAATCTGCCCATCTGAAACAGTCCCTTAAAACAATCCCGACCTTCCAGATATGGATACAGCCTTATCAAAACACATATTCTCATGCAGTGATGGGAAGAGATAAAACACCTTAATTTAATCTTACTGACTTGTAACAAACAAAGAAATAAATACAGAAATTAATTACGTCATATCTTCCTGACCTTACAATTTACTTACCAAACCTTAAGGGACCAAGTAGCACCAGGCACATGCCTAAGACATAACCCAGAAAGTGATTAAATCAGAGTACATGTAGAAGTTGACAAAGTGTCCCATGAATCCTGGTTAATTGTCGCAAATACAGCAAACTCTGCTTGCACCTTGTAAAGATAGTCCCAGCAACATCCACTCGCTCCAGTCCTCTTACAGTGGGGATTTTAAACTATGCACAAAGGCTTGTGCAAAGAAACCTTTTTCTGGGATGCACAGATAGGTGCATCCCATGGTCAGCACCATGAGAGTGAAGTCTCTCAAATGTCCATAAATCATGAGTGGTCATTGCTGATTATGCTATATTTCACACAACTTATACACATACAGAAAGAGGCAAATTTCCTTCCAGTGGATGGAGGCTGTGGAAACACTGCATGATTTAAAAGGTTGTGTGTAAGCACAGACCTCCTTTCAAACACTACAAACCTAATTTTGAGACAAAGGAAATAAATCTGATGGGGTTGTAGCGGACCCAAGCCGTGACCTTCTCAGCAACTGAAGATGAAGAGCTTAGACAGGACTCAGTCATTGATTATAGGGCTTATTGCAGCATTATCTTAGGCTGTAACAGAAAAGAAAAAAAAAATCCATACAGCTGCTTGATTGTACTTCAGTTTGAGGGAATGTGAAGGCCTCATTTAACTGTGTGTACTTGCTATTGACAAATTTCAGAAGAGGTTTGACAGGAAGAAAAAGAAAGGTTCATTTAAATATAGTTCCTCAGCATAGTGTCCAACTGCTTTCAGATTGTTCTAAATGAAATCCAGGAGTGAGCGTATTTCTCACAACTCACTTGAATTCCGAAAGGTTAATTTGCATTTCCATTATCATAATTGACAACTTAATTTGTTGCAGATGTTTTAAAGAAAATGTAGAAATAGTAAGAGAAAAAAAAAAAAAGTTAAAGAAACAGCTCCTAAGCAATATAATTTTGAAACTTTCTGAAGAAGGCAACAATCATAAAATTCCTTGTCTTTTAATAGTCTTCTTTTCTGATTGTCTTCAAGAAACTAATATAGTTCTGTCAAAGAAAATGCAAGAAAGTGACTGAGTAACCAAAATAAATACTGAAACTATGATGAAAATTATATTTTGAGTTGAATTTTCAAAAGACATCTCTCTCTGAAGCTGCTGTATCTGCTGCCAGGGTTCTAATATTACTCTGTTGCTAACATGGCAGAAAATGTTCAGGATGAGGAGTTACAACCAGTTTATCTTATTCTAAGAATTCATTAAAATTCCCAAATGGGAATATACATAGAAAAAAGTTCTTATCCACTTCTAGTGGTCTTGGACTGGTCAGAGCACAACTGCCTAAGATAATTCCTTTGAAATGAAACCAAAATGACAATGAAATACTGCAGTTCATCCAACACACAGATAATCCACTTTACTCAGCATCCTACCCAACTCCTTGGGCACCACTTTTGCTGCAGTATCAGCGCAGAGCAGTCTGAAATCTCCAGGAAATTGCATGTGGATTGCTGGGGTTGCTTTAGTCATATCAATCATTCCTTTAACTAACAATTACTGAGCAGGGGTGCTATATGAATTCTTTAATGATGGTTAAATAACCACGATGGCTAAATAACTGTGAAAGGTCCATATTCTAGCTTAATAAATTCAGATCAAAATTACTTGTTTAGAAGGAACAGTCTAATTTAATGATAAAAACTGAATGAGCTTTGAAATAAGTTTAAATCAAATTTTAAATATTGGAAAATATGACAATTAAGGAATAGATGCATGTTCAGTTTTGTAACCTTGAATGTCTGCCCCAGAAAACTGGAAACATACGATCTACATTTTAGCCTAAATCCAGAAGAATAAACTAAGAGTAAGTTGTTGTATTCATACATCCATGTCCCTTATAGTAATTTTTTATCATAATGTTGTACTAACTATTAAATTTCAAGGAGTATTCTGAGGCACATCAGTCTATTCTGTGAGCTCAGGATTACCCCTGAGGCTTGGAAGTGCTCATTTGGTCTTGTGGTTAGGCCTGCAAAGCAAGGCTGTGCTAAACAGCAGACTAGAGCCAGATCCCTAAGGCCCTAACAGGACATTGAAATGTGGTCTTGTGGTAATTAGACATGCCTAGCTACTTGTCTTTCACCGACCTATGTACCTGGCATTATACCAGCCCAAATAACAATTATTTTCCCTATTGGATATACTGGAATGTATCCATACAATCATTTCAGTGATAATATTCCCAAAGTTCTCATGTCTTAAAATATTTTTGAAATCTTTTCTGGACAAAGTTGAAAAAACTTAACAGCTTCAGAAGTTTAATTTTTCCTCTGAAAAAGTACCCAAATCCAATCCAAATGCAAAAGCATTGAGCTAAAATGGTTGATTTGCCAAATTTGGAGCCTGCACTTTGCAGCTCTGTTGAAAAAACAGATTAATTTTTAAGATAAATTCTGCTTATATACAAGAAACTCTGATGTTATTTTAATATCTATTTATTTCTGTTTCCCAGTGGTACAGAAATACATGGAAATGCAAAATATAATGGGCAGTCAGGGAAATTTATTCCTATTCCGAAAATGTATTAGGGAGGCTTCCAGTCCAATTATACCGAGGGATGCATGTAGGATGGATAGTGGGAATTCTTTTAGCCTCAACAATTTCTCTTTATCTATTTATCTGTGATTCAGCTACTTCTCTGATAATTGACCTGCAATCTCTTTTGGCCTGTATTAATCATATCTATTACAGGTTTGAAGCACCCCTTCATAATGTAAAGGAATCACAATTTATCATTCTGGACAAAGACAATGAAATTAATTTCTTAGCTTTGCTTCTTTAATTTAAATATCTTGAAATATCTTCTTACCATGCCCAGTTATCACTATATAATACTGGAAAAAAAGCAGCTCTTATCCTTCGAGGTTAAAACAATTATTCCCTTATATTCAGACATGTTTTATAATTTGGAATTACTTTTTTTGAATAACCTCTCTGAAATAATTTCAAGAAACTGTGTGAGTCTCTTCTGAAAACCAAAACCAAACAGCCTCACACACTCCCAAGCCTCCCCAAAAAGTCAAGATGAGGAAGCATTTAGCAGGATCTGCCAGATTCACTTCAAACTTTGTTACTATGAAGAGCAGCAATCATGAACACAAGCCAACCAAGGAACATTCTTCCTTTTTCTTGCTGTTGAAACTCAAGCTGCCTTCTCCTAACACTCCAAGTCACTTTGCTGTCATTATGCAGTTACCACTTTTAGAAAATAACTTTTTAAAGCACATAATAACATTCATATTATTTGAAAGGAAAATGTTTCACTAATAAATACAGAAGAGAAAATCCATGAGAAAAACGAGGTCTAGACACATGCCTATAAACTCTAGCCATATAATAAAAGAGAAAATGATACTCAACACCCATGGATCCATTGGGTCCCTGGATCCATTGGGTCAAATGATACCTTGGGTTTTAGCTTCTATATTTTTTTAGATCCTGTGCTGTTTTAGTGGGTAGTTTTAGGTTTCTTATTAAGTGCTATTGAGTTCTCTTCACAGAGTAAAGAGACAAAACAATTCCTGCTAGCTTGATACCAAGAGCAAAAACAGCAGTGAAGTGAGAAGAAAAAACCAAGGAGGATGGAGCTTGATAACCTGAAGCTATGGTTGGACAATTGATTCTAATATGCCAATGGACCAGAACTTATGAAAGTGTGGGACCTCGTGATCGGGCATCCATTTTGTGACCGTTTGGGGGAATCTTGGGTGTGGTCTGGCTGGACTCTTGTGTGGCCCAGGTGTAACCACTGAGGCCTTTAATAAAGCCCTACTTTATCCTCTTGCTCTGTCTAGTCTCTGTTCCAGGTCAGCCTCCACTGGCTCCTGTTACCTTGGCTGAAATCCTGTAATTATCTCAAACTTAGTGTCACCTGTTTGAAAAGGACATGAACGTGGCAATTGGAATATATGGAATAAGTGCACTTAAGGAGCCTGATATAAATGAAAGAAGCTGGGAAGTGTGCACCATGGGCTGCTGTCTTCCGTGCCTCATGCATCTTGACTATGAAGTTGTCCTCATAAATGCCTTGTCATAGGAGTCAAAGCTTTGCTGGTGCAACTTTAAATTTCCTGTAGTCTATGGAGTTGCTTAATGCCTGGAAATTTTCTTTATGTGACAATACATATTTGAAAAAAAGTTTTCACTTTTTGAAAATCATTATTATTGCGTTTATGCATAGTAGCTCTTGAGAAAGAATCACTTGGCTCAGAGGATCCGAGGATTTTATTGATGGGATTGAAAAATTTATGTAGCTTATCTTGTGGTGAATATGAATCTTTTTGTTTCAGCATCAGCAATAAGAGGTAAAAACTTCAGTATGAGAAAAAGCAGAAAAAACAGTGTCATACTGAGTGCAAATAAGTGTCTCACAATGCAGTTTAGTACCCTGAATTTCTCCTATGCAGCTTTGTAACATACTTATATAAAATCAGTAACACCAATATAAACATGATCTCAATGTGAATCCTACTGTCATAATTCAAATCTATTCTCGTAGGCTTGATGATAGACACACTAAATTATTGCTTAGAAATGAACATTATATATTGCATGCATTTATGCTAAGTTTCATTCTTTATGAATAACAGGAGAGAAAGACTTACCATTCTTCTTATAGAACATGATTTCTCCTTTAAATTCTATCTTTTCCTCCAACGATTTCTCAATTTGAAGAATCATCTGCTCATTTGTCTCAGCACCAAGTAAAAATTTACAGCTGCAGCTCTTCTGCATGACTTCAGTCCGTGCAAATCCAGCAAGCTCACAGAAGCCATCAGAGCAGTAAACAATGGGGAATCCCTTAGCCACCTGAGCATTTGCAAGGATGAAGTTACTATCTGCAGAAGAACACAAAAGTAAAAGATGAATTCAAGTCTAAATTCTACACTGCTTGACAGAGTACTGTCTTTAGCATCAAAAGAAGGCACAACTGGACACACACTTAAGAGCAAAGTCCCAGTTTCCTGCTAACAAGGCTCGAACTTCTAGTTTCAGACTATTATTCTGAAATTAAGTCACAGATCTAGTCCACAGATCATATGTGATAGTCCTTCATGGCTTTGTACAGTTTGCCTCATTGTCTCCTCAAGGAACACTTTATGATAGTTGCCTCTGAGATAGATCACAACACATTAAAACAACCATTTGATCAAAAACTGGTGACAAATATCAAAATTTTGGAGAAATTTCAAAGGGTATGTTACGCTGCCACTCAGACTACTCTGCAGTCTGAACAGACTCAGCTACATCATAAAAAACCCAAAAATCTCCAAGGTCTCAATAAGGTAATGTTGACCTATATCAGCAAACTAATTTATTCTATATAATTTTGCAAGGGAATCCTTAAAAGCACAGTTGAGTGACACACCAGGCTACATGGAATTAGGGACATTCTAGACTACAGGGAAGAATTATTTGTCCTTTATTGGAGGTGGGGTTGATTTTGTTGATTTTTTGTTTTGGTTTTTTGTTTGTTTGGGTTTTGTTGTTGTTCATTTGTTTGTTTGTTTTGTGTTTTCTTTGGTTTTGTTTTTGAGGAAAAAAGATTTCATCCAAAATCAGTTACCTGTCTTTGGAGCCCCACCAAACTTCTCCCATATCCAACAGGCACATCAAAGATTCACCATTCCATTATGTGTAATGCTCTTTATAATTTTTCAACATGTTTAAGCTGCAGGTATAATGTGTGATGCATTCAAGAGTAACATAATAACATGGACATCAATCAGCCAAATGCAGTGTCCTTCATAATTTGATTTCAAATCTTTGGCAAATCTAACAGTTGAACCTATTGGCAGCCTAATACCTCATAACCATCCCTCTCTGAAATGTTTTTGAAGGCTTTGTACCTCAGAACTTCATCTTCAGCTCATGCCAACAACTCTGGCCCTTTACAGTGTTTTTTTAGTTATCAGGGAGACCCTTTCCAGATAACACATGAACTTCCTATATAGGTTTTCTGCCTGTGTTTCCTTAATTTGAAGTGGAAAAAAAAAAAAAGTTTGATGGGCAGAATCTGTCTGCATTTCACATTGAGGGAGGAAAGACTATTTTTTTCCCATTGCTTGTTATGGATTGTTTACCTTACAGCTTGTGAGCAGGAGCAGTCTAGTCCCAAGACAGATACCTCTCATTTTCCAGACTTATGTGCAAGTGAATTCATGTGTATGTATTAAGGGAAAATACTATTAACTAACCCATAATCCCTTGATAAATATTCATAAATTTAAAGAGAAAGGAATGAGTTATTTTAATGGAAAACTCAGGTTGATATACCTAATCCCCATGCAGGGATATATTATTTATGATTGGGAAGGGAGGGACAGAATTCATACACTAAAATAGAGGAAAAATTAGTCTGTTTTTCAGTCTGAACTGTCACAAGAGTTCTACATCTGTGAAATCCCAACTTCAGCTATGTTACTCTTTAATTACCCAAGGGATAAAGCACCATGTCTTATACTGCATTCAGTATTTAAAAGACAATGGAGGTTTATTAAATGATATATTTTCTCTCAAGACTTTCCTTCACTTACCTGCATTTTGCAGAAATTTAATTAAATTCTTTCAACAAATGATTGTTATGTTAAACAGTCTTTTCCTATTTACCAAATAATGTGTCTTTAAAACGCATTCTGGTTCAGTGCAGTGCTTGACTTAGCCTGTCATTTTTATTTGCCTAACTGGGGAATAAGTATCATTACCATTCATGCACTAACATGATGCTCCCCCAGTCAACACAAAACAAAATCCTCACACTGCCAAAAGAATTAAAATCATATGCTTGCAGTGCATAATGAATGTGTGACAGTGCAAGACCAGCAGATCATTCATACCAAACATATTTGCAGCTAGCAAATTAATTTACTTCTCTGTTTCTTGTTGTTTAAGATACAATTATGTGATGCTAAGAATGCTGTGGGTTTTTTTTTTCTTTTAAATTCTAATCGTTGAGAATTGTATGAAGCAGAATATGCAACACCAAAAGGACAGAAAAGGTAGAGAGGATGTGCAGTAGTGAATGAATGTCATTATGAACAGGAATACACTGGAGCTTACCAAGCATACCATGATTTTATGAAAAATGTAAGGTGCCTAAACTCTTAAAATAAACCCAGAATAATTGTGGTTACTTTAACACTCATGGAATTCACCAGTTTATTTATAAATGCCAATCCAGTACCAGCTAGAATAACAGATGATATTTTTCTTAATACCAGCAGGTGTATGATAAGAATTGTAAGCGTAATTTTACTGAACTTTTTGAGTACAATAGGAAAGCATCAGGAAAATAAAATCAGAATTATATTTGATGCTCTTCTTGAGCTTAAATTTCAAATAAAATAATGAGAGATGAACCTATAATCCCAAACTAAGGGGCATACCTAAATAATTTGTTGAAAAATTTCTTATCATCCTAAAAAGGACCAAGAAACATGATACCCAGCAATTACATGTATCATCCAATTCTCCAGTAACATTTATAAAGTGGTTAATATTTACCTATCACATAAAGCAAATAAAGAAAAAACAAAAGCCCAACAAACACATACCTTAAAATATTCTGTTAAAAGTTTATATCTGTAATTTATTTTTATAGCTTCATATATTTACTATCATTTGCTATTACTTGTGTATGCAAAACACCATAAAATATTTCAAAAAACAAGTATTGAGGGTGAAATTTATATCATTAAGTGTTTGTTGTGACCAAAATAACAAATCCAGCATTTTATTTCATGATCTTCAATGATAAATAGCTGGATTTTAAAATCGAGAGTAAGATAAATGACACTTCCTTTAGAATAATTTATTAGAAACTTATGGATTAGAAGACAACACATTTGCTTATTTTTAAACTTGCAGTAGGAAAGTTGCAATGAGTGATACAAATCTGTTGGTCAGTATATTTTGGTATATGTTTGTGTGCAGATTGCAACACTTCCATAATAACATAGAAGCTGTTGAATTCTGTATTATGCTTTCAGCACATTGGCCAGAATATTAAGTTATTTTATTGATCAGGTTGTGGATGTTTCTTTTTCGTTTTATTTTTAGATAAGAAATTCATCCAAGCAAAATACTTGATCTGTTGAGAAAGATGTAACCCTGAGCCTTTGCAACAACAGAGTAGAGCTGCTGAAAATCTGTGTAAGAAAGATCAGATTTGGACTGTTGAGGAATAAATGTGGTACAGGTAGCTCAGTTTGCCAACTGCACACTGAGTGAGCTCCGGGTGGGAGCCTGAGACAAGAGACCATGAGCTGCCAACACTTTGGTTAGCAAAGCCACAAGGATGGGTGATGCCAGCCAGGTGGATGGACTCTGGAAGACACAGCAGGAGCAGAGGACTTAGGAAAGAGACTTGTGTGAAGAGAGACTGTGAGGGTACAAAATCCTCAGGTTTCCTTTGCTGAGGTTCCTCTTTGGAGATGCCAGCTGGGGCTGTTTCTGTGTTGCTGGGCCATGAATAAATGGCTTTATGGAAAGAGTCATCTGCTCTGGGAAAGCTGGGGTGGGTCAGGGAGAGAAACCTGGTCTGTGTGAGTGTGGGGTGAGCAGGGAGTCCAGCGGGCGCCTGTCGGGTCACTGGAGCCACCCACAGGGAAGGGGCCTCGTCCCCAGCAGTGAAAATCTCTGAGCTGCAATCAGAGTGCGACTGCCAGAGAGTCCAGAGAATGGGCAGACTGCATGTTTTTTTTAAACCATTTGACCATAGGTTTCAGTTCAGAAGTTAAATGGTAAGTCTCTTTAAAATAAATTTTTAAAAATCAAATTGAATATTTGTATATTAGCTTTAGATAAAAATACTTGATTGTTTGTCCAAGCCTGCGAGAGTTGTGTGAAGGATGATTTTAAATTGCTTCTGCTAAGATGGGAAAACAAGCCTAAATGCAAAATATCCAGCATTCATAAGGTTTTCCTTTAGCAGCAAGTCAGCAGAGATGGATGAACATGAGAGAGGTCCTTGTCTTGCCAGCTCAATTTAAAAGCAGATTTCTCTCAATTGCAATTCTTTTACTATAAACACATTTTCCATGAAGATCAAATTACTTTTTCACATGAAAGTTTGAAGGAAGACTATTTGAAGCTTGCATGCCTGCCTTCATTTCAGAAGCAGAACATACTGAAGAGAATAGGACATTGATCAATGGAAGACTCATGTGGTTTGCAGAAATCTCTGCCAGAAACACAGCATAAAGCCAGAGACAATCAAACAAGACAAACCAGAACCATGGTAACTATACCTTCCATCACAGGCTTAGACAGTGATGCCCCGTTTTAATGATGTGATACCCACAAATCTTAACTGGAGCAACAGAAATTTAAACCTCTTGCCATCTGATACAGAGAATCTTATTCAGCAAACATCCCACAATAGTTTTAGAATTGAGATAATTAAAGAAAAAGGCTTAATGCAGTACTCTCCCTCCTAATTAATGCCCACAATTTATCTGACTGTTTGTAATGACACTGTGTTACATTTATACTCTGCACTCCCTTCATGAATCCCACTGTCATACCCAGCAAAAAATGACAAAAGGATTTTTGCTTTAATATTGTGGCTATGTCTGCTATAAATATCATCATTGTGCTTCCCCAGTTCTTTTAACAGTTCTTTTCAATCAAAGTCCAGAAGTTTTCATGAAGAGAACACCTGACTTTTTTGCAACTGAGCAAAGCCATCAATCTAATTTAAAATGTTAAATTATTTAAGAATTAAAGAGGAAGAAAAAATCTTAAAAAAAGAAAAAATCTTTAGCAATCAAAGAAGCTGCATTAAATAAACAAGTGACTCACATAGTTACTCTACAATTCTTCTGGATGAAAGAATTTACTAGACTTGGATTTGATTCCACAGTTTGTACACAGGCAACTTAACAAAGGAAATCTCATTCCAGGTTCATGCCAATGACTGTGACAGAGAACATGACCACATTAACAGTTAAGATTACTTTTTAATTGAATGATTAAAGTAGTGTATGAAAACATTTAGTTTTATGTCAGCACATTTAGATGCAAGTGAATTTAATGAGAGCTCAAAATCATTTGCCAGCTAGTGTTCTTTGAATTTGATCAAGACCAAGATGATTTTTATAATGCATATGCTTCCAGACATTAAAATTCCTCTTGAAAAATCTCAGTACAGTTGACTGAGTCACTAATGTGAGATGAAGATTTATCTAGATCTAAGCAAGTTAGAAAGAAAAGCTGGTTATATTGATACTTTCTCCCTCTCTTCTCTAAAAATGAATTAGTATTCCAATGAAATTACAATACAGTGAAAGGCAAAACTATTGCATTATTAAGTATAAGTATGGACTGATGAACAAAAGACCTATCATTGTAACTCGCCATAATCTTTATAATTGATTTAATTGACCTGCTCATTTCATTACAAGGATTCATAGAATTGGGTAACAGCTACAAATTTAGAGTTATGAATCAGTATTTGAAGTACTCAGCCCTATGGACTCAGCTGAAAGGGTGAGCTTCCCACTTGACCTGAACTGACAGGAATAATTTACAGTAAGTAGAAAAGTTCTGAATTCAGCAGCTAAGAAATAAACTTTTCACTTTGTATTTACAATAATATTTAGTCTGACAGTGAAAATGCTTTACTGTATGCAATATTTATAGCTACAAGAAGAGTTAATCTGCAATGCAGTTCAGCATGGAGATATCTAAGCAAAATTTGGGCATCTAGTTGCTGAATCATTTCCCAGTCTTATTGATAAACACAAGATCATAAGCCACTTAAGAGACTCCCTGTTTAACGATCTCGAACCCAGCTTTCATTGCCATTAGTGCCTTGGGTCAATACTGAAATAATGACTGCAGCTTTCTGCATGACCAGTAAAATTACCTATCCCTTCAAGAAAGCAGACTGAAAAGCCAGACTGTATCAGAGAGAAACAAAGTGAAAAAGAAGAGCTACAATGAACCTCATGGTGAAATGGGCTTCTGGCATCTTAGTGAGGAAAAAAATCATTTGTTCCTCCATTAGAAATCTTTGTGTATGTTCCCATTGCTTTTCCAACTTCAGTATCATTTGAATCTACCTAAACTCTAAAATAAAAGACTGAGAAGGACTTTGTTGAAACAGTAGCACTGCTGTGACTGCTCATTAATCATAACAGAGCACCTTTCAAATAAATAATCAGTGCAATTGTAAAGGGTGAGCTACAGTAAAGGAGAAAATCTTTCAGCAGAGATGACTTTTAAATTCTTCAAAATTAAGCTCCACTAGCAGAAGCAAATAGCTACATATTTTCCTCAGAAGGAAATATTAATTAGCCAAAAATATATCTTTGCTTTTGTTTTTATATTTACCTGGAATTATAAATTTACACACATCATTTGAATCAAGGTTGCAAGAAAATATTTCTTTTCCCACCCTTAAGATTTGTTGATATTGACAAAATTTTATTTTTCAATAAAAAGACTATTATTACATTTTATTTGATAAGCTTTATTTGTGCTATTGATTGTGCAGTGACTGCCAGTGCACAGTGCAGATGTAACTAAAAAAGCTATATTGCAGCTGTCAAATATTTACATGCCAGTTTTATAGGCTTTGAAGTGCTGCAAGTAAAACAGCACATGGCACTGGGAAAAAAAATATCAGAAAAAGGAAGACATTAACAATCAAGAGACATTGTAATTCATGAGTCACCAGCATGCTGTGACAATGTGCAGTGTCACCCAGAAGTTACTTGCTGGGTGCTTGTTTTTCTGACTGAACTGAACCCTATATCCCTCAAGAGGGAGTTCAGTGTATTCTGTGAGAGCTCACTTCACAGCAGGGTGCACAAGTTCACATTTCCAAGGGAAGCATGTTTTGCAATTTCTCCAATAAAACACATGGAAATTTTAAGTTCATCCACCAGGCAGAAGAACCATTTGTGTAACCCAGCTATATTTAATTTGCTGTTTGGGTTTTTTTCCTGGCTGTTCCATTGATTTAAAATTCACCTGGAATTTAGAAATGGAATTGCTATAAATCAAACTAACACATAGGGTTCTCATAAGCTCAAATCATAACACCCAAAGATTTAAGAGCCTGGGACCATGACTTGCTTTCAAGTGTTCAACTGAGAAAAAGGTTTGCAGACAACACTCTTTCTGAATAGAAATATTTTCAAAGACAAGGGCCATCAACAAATATTTATTAATGTGATCCTGTCTGTATTTTCATTTGTCTGAAGTCAAAATGAAATAAGGAGTTGAAAGCTGTTTTGTTTACAACTGTGTTAAGCACTATGTCACCTACTCAGAATTGGTGCTCGGCTTACAGGAATACTAAATTTTCACCATTTCATAACACACTGGCCTTTACTACACACATGCTTGATAAACCTATTTACAATGCTATTGCAGTGCATCACCCTTTGAATTTGCACTCAATGTATGCATTGCTACTGGTAGTGCAATAAATGAGCAGCCATATGTTACAGATTCTGCTGAGAGAGCTAGTGGAAGGATACAGGGGAAAAGATGTACCAGACATTATTCATGCCCAACTAAGAGGAAGAACATAAGCTAGACATTTTGAAGCCAGTGTGAAATGACTTTGAAAGATCATGTTCCTGGCTCTTTGAAATCTAATGCTCTTTTTTTCATATGAGATTGTGTTAATTATGGAGTGGTAGCTCAGGGGCTTGGAAAATATCTTCATGCCATCTATACTGGAAACAAGCAATTGAATTTCTTTATAATGTGAAGATGTGGAATTCAAGAACTATTTACCTATCATTAGGTGAGTTTCACCTTATCACTTGAAATGAATTTGATTTGGTCTGGAAAATCAAATTATCTGGAACTTTTTGCAATAAAGGACCACATATATGAATACACAGCAAAATTGACAGGGTTTTGAAATTAGTAGATTTCATGGAAATTTGTTTCCCCTTTAAAGTGACCATACTAAAAAAAATTTGTGGATTCTATTTATCCTATATGAAAGAATGTCATCAGTAAGTACATAAAGCAAATATTTTCAACACAGAAATATAATTGGAGAGTGGAAAATATTTGTGGTCCTATCACTTGCTTCTACCATGCAAGGCCAGAAGGTATTTACTGTCCAATGCTGAGCAAAGGGAACTCTCAGCCACCATTCCCAAGAATGAAGGAGGAGAAATTCCACTTGCAACCCTGGAATTGACCTTGGAAGAAACAGACCAATCTATGCCCTGTGGAGAGACTCCAGTGAGGCATGAATCATAAACATACTAATTCTCCTTTGGTGATAGTGGGGCACTTCATACCAAGGCTCCTCACCTGAACAAAATTATGTATCCTCAGAGCAAAACCAGCCCCCCATCTGTCTTTTAAACTGAAGGCAAAAGGGGCAGCGGTGACCCTTCCTCAGCATCATCTGCCTAATGTACCATTTGGGCTCCACACAAGGAGATGCAGCATCCTCAGTTTTGCATGTGATTTTCATTTTCACAGGTGAGATACCCAAATGACAATGTCAAAACCACTATCTGTTCAGATATCACATGCTGCTATTATATTCTCTGAACAAGAAATTTTTTCCATTCTATACAAGTGTTACACTACCCTGAAGCTATTACTCAAAGAGGCTCAAAACTGATTTTCACGTATGCTAGCCCATATACATAATTTCTGGGCTTTTCACTGTCACTTTTAGAATCCCTTATGATTCCCATGGCAATTCCATGACAGCTAGTTGTGAGTTTTACTGTATCGATTTTCACCTATAATTAATTGTACTTCAACATTAAGGTATCAGAACTTTAAGAGTAACCATTTTGAACTATTGTAGTTTATATGCTCATCCTTCAATCTCTGAAATTAAAGGATAATCTTGAGTTAATTTTAATGGGGAGAAAAAGCAGAGTCCCTTGTGCCTATTCCAGTGAAATGAGTTCTCTGTAAAAGCAAGAATTTCTGCACAGTTTTCTCAGAGAAACATCGCTAATCTGAAATAATGCAGTTGAAAAGAAAGTCTGTTCCAAGAATGCTCTTCTGAAAAAATGACACAAATCATATTAAAATGGTTCATAAAATAATGAACAGTGTCCAGGAAATGTCATTTCCAGAGTGTAGAGTTATATACTGCACTATTTTCCATAAAAAAGAATTACACAGTATATCCCAAACTCACCCTTTCTGAACAAAAATATCCTAAGAATTTCAATATAAGGATCACTGACATTGTCCTGAGCAAGATCTGTAAAAAAACCAATATTTTGAGGGTGGAAAAGGATGAAAGGGAGATTAAAGGTGAGAATGTAATTAAGTTATTATATTCAAGGGAAAATGAATAATCTTGTAGTGGATTTCCCAACAAAGAATGATCTCATAACAAATTCATAGGAAAAATGCTAAAAATATGTAGAAGGATAAGTTTTGTTGTAGAATAAGCAAGTAAAATAACCTTAATGGAAAAGCAGATGTGTGAAGTAGACATGGGTTATTATTTCTTATAATAAAGTTTCTATGCAACCTCCTGAAGGATTGGCATAACTTTCAGCTGGAGTATCTGAGCTTGGACCTCCTGATTTACACAAGATTTACAAATAATTATGGAAGAAGCTGCTTGGGGAACCACAAAGGCTTGAAGGGAACACTGCCATAAGATGGCCTTCTGGAGAAAAATCCAGATTTTGGCTGAAAAAATGAATATGATATGAAGACAAAAAACATCTGGAACTTCTTTGCAGTAAAGGACTACATTTATAGACACACAGTGAAATTGCTAGGGTTTTGATTACCTTAGAGGAAGAAAAGAATACTTTGAACTAAGTATTCTCTCAAGAAAAGAAATCAGGCACAGGAAGAGATTGATATAAAAAAATTAACTGAATTGAACCCCTAAGGACTTATACAGCACAGATAAGAGAAGAAATACACCAAAATAATGACAGGATTGAAGATAGTTACTCAAATCTAGACCTTTTTGCATCGGCTTGTTTTGTTCTATTTCTAGTTCCTTTCTATAGGAAATAAAGAGACTAAGTAACACAAAATCACCCTTGGCATTTCTAAAGCAAAAGTTCTATTCTGCCATGGAACAAAACCAGTACCCCTTCCCACCTCTCTTTCCCAAAGTGCTACCTAAATATAAAAAACCCCAACCTTACTTCAGACGGAGACTCTCAGGAGAACAATAGGCCAGTGCTCAATAATTAACAGAAGTCCCAAACCTCCAAAATCCCAGGAAAATGTTATCTATTAACTGTACTGCAGTGAATCAGTATCATTAGGGAACCAGGTAATGTTTCTGAGAATTCTATCAGTCAAAACATACAAATTCCACTAAGGTATTTAATTAAATTCTTCTAACTGGTCGAAAGTATTTTAAAGTAAAAAAACCCCAGTTGCTGCCACTATACTTGCCAGACAAAAGCAACACAACTTTTTTGTTCCACAGGAAAAATGTATAAGAATGTTGCAGTCTAATTCCAGTGTTGTTATGGGAGGAAGTTCAAAGTCTTGCTTAGTTTTTCTGGAGCCCAATCTGAAGAAAGTGATGAAAAGTGGCTTGACAAATGGCAGCAGGTGCTTGTAGCTCGTTGCAAAGTTTTCATGCTAGAGAGAATAATCTTTTTCATTCTGAGAGTTTAGAAATAATTTGTAGAAAGACAGATATTTATATCTTTTTCTCATCAAGTAAAAGTAGTTTCTGAGCAAACAGAGAAAAATACTAAAAATACAGAAATAAGGTTCCGTAAATTACACTTACTGAAAACATCAAAAGTAGAAGAAAGCTATAAATTACAACATGATTATACTGCCACATTTCCTATGCAATCTGATGCTATAAATGTGGAAATTCATTGCTGCTTTAAATACTGTTCTGAAAGTAAAAAACCCAGAGATTAAAAATCAGTTGGAGAATTTAACCAACAGCGTCATATACACCAGCAGAAATGGTATTTGCAAAACAGGTGGCCAAACCACCAAAGCAGTGTAAAACTTTTCCTTTAACCTCCTCAACCTCAGTGTTGGGGTCAGGAGAGTCAACTCCACTGGAATGGTAGGATGTGACATCTTCAAGGGGTTATTCTTATATTTATTATATGTGGAGAGTGTGGTGACCAAAATACTTCAGGTCTAGCATTGTCTCAAAGCACAGGAAGTGGATAACCTCAGCATCAAGCCAGGATAAAAATCAGAACTCTTCTGTACCACATTTACACAGCCAGGCTGTTGAGCAAATGCACCTGACTGTGCCCACGTCTTTCCTTCTTGCAAATAAAGGTCAAAGAACATCCGTAGGTGAGATACTGTAGAACTAATTTCTTTGAAATTACTCTGAGGAAAGAGAAAAAAAAAAAAGGTACTTTTATTTTGTTGCTGATTTTGGCAGTTTTCTTTTTATACATATTGAATAAAGTGCATGAAGTAGGAGTCTGAACTTGTGGATTGTACCATGATGTAGGAAAATTATTCCATTTGAGACCACTCCCTATGTGTAAATATAAGTAAATAGGGTAATTACACAGATTATGCAAAACAGCATAAATTAACTTTCATAAGTTACAATAGCAATAATGAAAACTCTGGGCAAAATTTAACAAAATTTTCAATGCTTGGTGAAAAACAACAAACAAAAGGTATGAAGAGGCATGACCTTTAAAGTCAACCTCCCACAAGCATAGAAAACATGATACAGTGGATTTTAATCAGAAGTAATAACAAATGTTTTGCAGTACCGTAGTTGTAGCCTTGGCAATGCTGTGGCTTTGTAACCTCTACATGCATTACTGGGGCAGTTTTCAGTCTCTGTAGTATTATTTTTCCTTTATTCTCCACATACTCAAGTTCTTATGTCACATATCTCTCAGTTATGAACTTGCAAGGCTGAATGGTGATGGCCTCTCACAGCAAGCATCTTACACTGGTTTAAGGATGACTCCCTCATTCCTAGCACTTCCCCATCTCCCTTCAGAAGGTACCAGTTTATTAGACAGAACCAAAAGACCATGCACATGCAAGTAATTAATACTGATTTATGCATCAATGAATGTTAAAGGTGTCTTTTACAGGTTAACATTTATTGTTATTAACTTGTTAAATAACAAGTTATATAAAATAACTTGCTACTTTTTGCAAACTTAACATGTAATAAATATGCATCACTGCTGGCTAATTCATCAGTTGGCACTAAAGTCATCATTTAATGATAACAACCAGTGGTGAAGAGAGGGAGGGTTAAACGAGGTTCTGGTAAAAGTGAATAGCTACAGAGAAAAGCCAGGTGAGAAATCATCTACCTCTCTGCCAACCATTGCACTAGAGAACGTCCCAGAGCTCTTCAATTAATCTTTCACTGCTTTCCAAGGTGGCTACTGGAGAGAGTTTTCCTTTCCCCGTTGCACTCCCCAGCTTTTGTCGGTGCTACTATCTACTTGCACTTTGTTAGATGCACGTGTTCTAAGGTGCTTTATGAGCATATACACACAAAAATTAAAATGTCCTCTAAGCTGCTTTAATCATGAACCAAAATTTAAATTCAGAGATACTAAGGAAGGGAAATGAAGAGATGGAAAATAATAGAAATAGGGAAAAAATTGATTAAAAAATGGGGGTGATTTCAGGAATGTTGTTATTGACATAATTGGATTGCCACGTCTAGAGGACACTCTGGGATACAGATGTCTGCACAGGTTAACCTCTTGGCTTCACTTCCTCACTCCACTTCATTAAAGATATTCCAAAGAGAAAAGTGCATAAGCAGTGAGTTTTAGATATTATTAAGATACTTTTATTATCGAATCCATCATGAGAGGTAATTTTTTTACAATAATACTTTGAAGTTTGTTTTTCACCATATAAAAATGTGTGGTTGATTAGAATCCTTCAAAATTAATTAGAGTACTGTCATAGGATTAAGTTTTGGACTTGTCCCAGGGCAGTGTTTTCCCATGTTTCTAACCCACCAACTGATAGACTATGTTTCAAAGGGTTCTTCAGAAGCAGGAAGTGTATTAGACATTTCTCTGGAAGTACTACTAACTAGCTTTTAATTAAGATTTAAATTTGCCTTTAAAAATACCTTGTCTATATAATCTCTACATTGTATGAACATGACTTCAAAAAATTATTCAAACACTTGCATGTATTTTAAACTAAGACTAAATAAAAATTTAATCAAAGTTTCAAGTAAATGAATTTTCATTATGAAAAATGGTTTTATAAAAAAAAAGAAAAAAAAAAAAGAAACCAAAGCTAATAAGGATAAGCCCTTTTTTTACCATTTCATGCACCATGGTAATGAAAATATAAAACAGCACACAGGGAAAAAAATCAATTAAGAAAAGAAATAAAGAAAACCATTTCCCAAAGCTTTTGTTCTTCTCAGGATATAGCCTCAATAATGCATTAATCAACATTTTTGCAGCATGCAAGAAAAGTAAATATGCTTGGAGCTCTGGAAAGTAATACAATGGTGATATTTCAGTAAAAGATTTTCAGTCTGGCTTTTTATCCCCACATTCTAATAAATTAGTAAATTGGTAATGTATGAACGACATTTAGAGGACAAAATGTCCATGCCATAGACAATAAATTTCATTCTTCAGAGGCTCTCTCAGCAGTTTCTTTCAGCTGTAGAGGTCATCCAGACCCTCTGCTTTAAACAACCATCAAACTCGTTTCTTGTCTCTTTACCCACCTGTTCTAGCCTCCACTGCCACTGAAATTCCCAGGGTTATCACTATTTCTTTGGGTGGTCTGAATCCCTAGGAAAGAGGCTTTATGTTGATTATTGTGCCATCTATCTCTAACTGGATTTGAAAGACAGGAAATAACGAGAGTGGAACAGAAATAGCATTTGCCTCAAACTTGGATTTAGCAAGAATTTGAGAATCACACCTTCTTGATCTTCAATCTACAGTACTAAAAGGTTATAACACAAAGGTTAGTCACATGAACCTTTGCCTTTGCAGCATTTAACAACTAATCTTCTTCCTGAACAACTTTCTCTTCCATTTTGCCTTTCCTAGAGAAGAATGAATAGCCTCATTCAGAGTTTCAGTCCCTTGATCTTATCCTAGCCCTCAAGAGATACAACTAAACCAGATTATTCTATCAGCTATATGCCCACAGTAGAAAAGTGAGTAACCTAACAACCTTTTGTATGTACTTCAGCTTCCACAAAAAGTGAAGGAAACTATAAAACTCACATTTAACATCTTCCTTTGTAAAGGGAGGCAATGTTAAGGATTTTACTGTACAAGTATATTCCTGTGCCATGCTAGCACATTTTCAATTACATTCAGTGGCATTCACATTTTTCAATATATTTGTATGCAATTATTTGAATATTTAATTTCTGATTATTAGTTTCTCCATTTCTTACTGACATGCCAGACATTTTCAGGTGCTGCTCTTAATTATGCTGAAGAAGTGGGAGCTGATGGTAATTGACCCAATCCTATTCAGCTGTTGAAAATAATGAGTAAGTTTTCACTTTCTGTAATTCAAACCAAACTAGAAGAGACAAACAGTCCATTTATTTTATTTCATTTCCAAACCCAGTATGAGTTGTTTCTAAAAAAAAAATTAGAGAAAAATTTAAATCCATATCTAGCCAAACACTTCTGTTGCTACATGGACATGTAAGCAAGATTTGTATTGATTGTGACAACCTATTTTTGTAACTGAGGTGTTTCATTTCCGAAAGGATTTATTCTCCGCGAAGTCACAAGTAAACAGAGACCACATTCATAATGAGAATAATACACAATCTATAAAATTTTTCAGGAACATGATAATTCACCAGGAGCCTGTTTCTCAGCTGTGAGACAGATGTGCCCCATTGATGTTCCACTACGTTCAGCATCCGTCTCAGAATGCTGAATTACTGATGGCTGACTGGCACCATTAGTGATGATTTCACCCAAACAATGTCCAGGCCAGCTTTGATTTGAAAGGAAAATGAGGCCCATGCAAGCTTTCTGCTTTTCACTTGTGTCTCCTGGAATTGATTTCAAATTTCAGGAATATTTGCAAGGTAAAAAACCTAAGGAGGATTTTCACAATAGAGTTATAGCAAATGAGTTATAGACATCCTTTAACTAATAGCTGTGAAACAAAAATTTTGGTTTCTTAAATGGGATGTATAATAATAGAATCACAGAATTTTTTAGATTGGAAAAGATCTTGGGATCATCAGGTATATGGATATGCAGCTCCTAGCCACTGGCTTTGTAACTGCAGTCAACTATGAAAAGAGCATCTTCATAATTCCTTTCCTTGTTTCATGGCACTTAAATCCTCTTCTTTTTCTATTGAAATTTTCCTTACATGCTCCCCTCATGATTCCCCTAGTTCCTCCTCTTCTTCTTGAGGTCCCTATCTCAAGGTGAGTAAACCAAATTGAAATTCTCAGGCGCTGAGAGCCAAACAATTGGCTTGAAATAATTTCTATGGCTTCTTATGGTTTGTTCTGCAGTTCAGTTGCACAAACTTAATATTTTTCAATTCATCCAACAAGTCCCCAAGTTTATTTTCTGGGAAAAGAGAACTGACGGAGAATAATACAGCACACATCTTGTTTTCTTGGAATCAAGGCAAAGAGAAGTGTTTGCATTATTGTATTAATTTTAATACTATGAATTTTAAGATGATGCAACAGCATTACATAATGAAAATGAAAATCTCTAAACGACATTGTTTTCTTGATATAGATTTAGATCAACTCAGATTCAGTAAAGTAATGATAAAGAGTATGCTTACTTTTGTTTGGAATTGTTAAAATACACTGGTTTAGCTCATCCAAAGGTCTTAGATTTAGGTCTCTGCTGTGCCATGTTTTGCATAATATAATGGTCCAGTGTATATACTTTGTAATTTTATTGGGCAGAATAGCCCAAATCAGATGTGACTCTTCTAT
The DNA here is from genome assembly GCA_013397295.1 of Polioptila caerulea. Lineage (NCBI taxonomy): Eukaryota > Metazoa > Chordata > Aves > Passeriformes > Certhiidae > Polioptila > Polioptila caerulea. The sequence goes on from VYXF01010446.1 coordinate 3,340,690, forward strand.
TTCAGTCACTGAGCTTTTTAGCCAATGACTTTTTTTTTTTTTTTTTTTTTAAAAAAGGGTTTTTTTTTTTTTTTTTTTTTAAAAGTTTTTTTTTTATTTCTTTTTTTTTTTTTTTTTGTTTCTTTATTTGTTTTCGGTTTTTGGGTGGGGGTTTTTGTTTGGTTGGTTTTTGGTTTTGTTTTTTAATTAAGAAGTTTTGAGCCTAATTCATCCTTTGGGTTGTTACTCTGTTCAATATTAAATACCATTGATCATAGTTCAGAGACACTGTATCCGTAACTAAAAGTAGTAGCTCAAATAGAAACTCTCAAGTTTGCTGTTGACTGGACATATAAAGTGTAATTACAATCCTTCATAAGATTCCTACAGGAGTTGTGAGAGCACTGAAATCCCCTTTATTTTCCATTATTATTATCATATCTCCCTCATTTCTTTCTTTTTCTTTACTTTGATTCCAAATGTATGCAAAAGCTGTCTCATATCATCTTGTTTTTCTGTCACAATATACATTAAAAAAGGTTATTCCTGTAAGCGTGGTATTAGCAACTCATGGTTAAATTCTATACTTTTGCTTCCCACAGTTATTCTCCATTTAATAGATTCTGAATCTGTCTGAAAATATTCAGCTAAATGGATCCTGATAAAAGCTTGTTCAAGTGCAAACCGTTCGGTTTTCCATGATGTCTCCTTGGAGTCATGAGTGTGCAGACCAAAATCATGCTATCAAAAAAAGATTAAAGCAAATTTGCTGATGACAGCAAGCTGTGCAGATGGCATACCTGCAGAGTGGGATGCCATCCATAGAGAGCTGGACTGGCTCAAGAAGTGGGCCCTTGGGAATCACATGGGGTTTGACAGGACCAAGAGCAAAGCACGGCGCCTGCGTCAGGACAATGTTTGGTACCAACACAGGCTGGGGATGAACAGATTGAGAGCAGCTCTGTCCAGAAGGACTCTGTCCAGAAGGAATGCTGCTGGATGAGAGGACATGACCCATCAAGGTGCACTTACCTTAGGCCAGAAAGCAAATTGTATCCTGGGCCAGCAGGGCTAGGCAGGAGATTCTCCCCCTCTGCTTTGGTGAGACCCTACCAGGAGCACTGCATCCAGCTTAGGGGTCCCCAGCACAGGAAGGACATCAAGATGTTGAGGAAGGCTATGAAGATGATTAGAGGCATGGAACACCTCTCTTATAAGCAAAGGCTGAAAGAATTGAGATTGTTCAATCTGGAAAAAGAAGGATCCAAGGTGACCTAATTGTGGCCTTCCAGTACCTGTAGGGAGCCCACAGAATGATGGAGAGAGCCTTTCTGCAAGGGCATGTAGTGACAGGACTAGTGGGACTGGCTCCAAACTGAAAGAACATAGGTTTCTATTAGAAAGAAAGTCTTTGCTATGGGGTGGTGAGATACTGGAACCAAGAGAAGTTGCAGATGCCCCATTCCTGAACGTGCTTCAAGGCCAGGTTTGATGGGACTCTGAGAACTCGGTCTAATGAAAGGTCACCCTGCCCATGGCAAGGGGATTAAAACTGAATGAACTTTATGGTCCCAATCCAAGCCATTCTATGATCCTACAATTCCATGGTTCTGTGTACTACTCAAATGTACTTTACTACTCAATGTAAAGGTAAGAAGCAAGGTGAGAGGGGAGAATCAAACAAAAACCCTTTCCTGATGTGCACCATCATTTCCTCTGAAATAAATGTTTTCCTAAAGAAACAGTTCATAATGAGAAGGAATTAATGACATTTTAATCAATCTTTTTTTTTTTTTCACTTTCAAGTCATCATCTTTAGAGATGTATACATTTAAAATCTCATTCTCTACGCTATCAGTTACTCTGGTACATCTCCAGGGCAACTCATTTAACAGTAATATATTTATCTTATTTTTGAAGACATGGAAAGCTGGAAACTTGGATTAAGTTTTAGTACTTTTAAAAAACATTTCATTTGAATCCAGCACTTCTACCCTGGCAGCTGGCAAATTAGATTCTGATTTCAATAATATTCATTTCCATTTTGTACAAAATATTTTCTCTGCATACTGAAGGAGAGACAATGATTTTAGGATCACAATCTAGCAATTAACCAATTTCATTGAATTGCAATATTATTATAAAAGAGAACCAGTGAAACAGCAACTGAGGCAATAATCATTTTAGGTTGCTGTGTTAGCGTCAATAAATAGAATTTGTTACTAAACTTCCACATTCTCTCTTTTATAAACTGTTGTTATTCTACTTTACAACAGATGTTACATTATTTATTCTCCTACTATTTTTAGTTTGGTTTTTTATTTTTAAAATTCTTTCTCCCTGCAAAACAAGGGTGACAAACAGAATTCAGCTGTCAATCTGAAAATACATGACAAGCTTGAAACATGTATTGATAGGTTTTTAATCTTTATCTATTTAAGAGAGTAATTATAATAGTAACAAAAGGACTAATTGCTGGATAAGTTAATACACTTAGAATATTTATTAACTATAAAAGAAAATCAATGCAAATGACATCTCTCTAGAAGTGCATTAATAAACCATTCAAATGATTATTCATAGAAAAGACATTCCAAAGAGACTAAAAAATGTCCTGCAAATCTTGAAATTTAATTTATAATATTTTTTCAATCATTTATGCATAGAACATTATGTAAAGTTTAGAATGGAGTTTTTGTGTCTTCTGAGATCTCCCCTGCAATTGCTTACTGAGTATCTACTCCCTTGATTCAATCCCTTAAAAATCCCCATTTTTTCTCTGTAAGAACTGTAACAAAATCATTGTTTTCCCTGACACCAGATCAGAAGTTAATTTAAGATTTATTCATGTCAAAGATCTGCAACATTGCAACTTTCTGCAAATCACTAACAGCAGAAATATGAAGAGACTTCAGAGAGCAAAACTGTACCTTCATTATTCCTTTTAAAAGAAAAGAGAACTTTTGATGGATTTTTTTTAATGTGAACTGCCTCTGCCTGAAACTGCTGTCTGAGTTGATCCTGCTGGAGGAAACTGTTGTTTAGTATTCATTCGACAAGACTGATTATTAAATATTATTTTGCAATTTTAACGTCTGATTTTTCACCAGAACTTAAATAAAACAAAACAGAATAAATATGAAATTCAAAACTAAACTAAACACAGAAATAATTATAGTAGATTTGTGCATGAGAATCAGGGCCTACACTGAATTATATAAGAAATGGCTTTCAGTCTTCCCCAAAAAACTCCACTGAATTCATATGAATTATACTGCAGACTGGGACAGTTCTGTATTTTTGTCACATGGCATAGATTGATAGTTCTTCTTTCCCTCTCATGTTTATTTAGTTCTCTGATTTCTGGTATCTCCCCTTTCTCCTCACTTCTAATTTTTCTCATTTATATTTTTCTGAGTAATTTCTCTAGCTCAGTACAAGCCATTTCTAGTTCCACAATCCCAGTCAGAAGATGACTGAAAAAGGATGCAAAGGTGCTGCCTGCAGCTGAGATGAAAGTCTGATGAAGGGAGTTAGTTTTTGTGCGTTATTTTTCAGCTTGGAAATTAATTGTTTATAACCTATTCATGCAGCCAATTATAATGTGCAAAATAATTTCAGAGAGCAAAGAGTAGGTAACCTTCCTGACAGCCAACAGTATAATCCACCAAATATAGCTCAACAGATCTGTGATATTGACACAGGACATGTGGCAGTCCTTTCCTTGCCAATACTAACCTCCTCCTCTGATTTGCAAGATTTTCATCTTGAAGAGATTCATCAAGACTGGGAAAAGCTGACTGGTTTATAACTTGCTCTAAGCTGAAACATTGTGCTCAACCTCAAGATTAAAAACACAATATGTAGAATAAATGAAGTTGGCTGAAACTGAAAATGTGTCCTTCTATTTCTTCAAGCACATAGACAGAAAAAAGTATTTATTAAACAGTCATTAAGCAACAACTACTTACGAATTATTTCACAATATTTTCCAAGTCAGATAATAAAAGCTTAGAATTATGGAACTCTTTAGGTTGGAAATTACCTCTAAAATTGTATTTGACTATTAACCCATTACTGCCAATTCCACCACAAAACCAAGTTCCTGAGTGCCACATCTACATATCTTTTAAATACCTCCAGAGATAGTAACCCCACCATTTCCCTGTGCAGCCCGTTCAAATGCTTGTCAATCCTTTTGTTGAAGACATATTTCCTGATATCCAACCTAAACCTCTCTCGTTGCAACTTGAGTCCCTTTCTGGTTGTCCCATCACTTATTACCTGGGAGAAGAGGCTGACACCCACCTGCTTACACCCTCCTTTCAGGCAGCTGTACAGAGTGATAAGGTACCCCCCCAGCCTCCTTTTCTCCAGGCTAGACAACCTCAGCTCCCTCAGTCCAGATCCTTCACTGGTACTCCAGACCCTTCCCTGGCTTTATTGGCCTTCCTTGGACACACTCTAGACATATATAAGAATGCAACAATAATCTGAATTTAAACGAGTGATATAAACAGAAATATCAATAAGCTGAGTCTGACCTGGAAGCATCTTTCTAAATGAGCAGACTTCCCATTATGGATAAAGAGCTGTAGCAGACAAACAGAACTTCCCTACTCTAGAGCTGACATTTGTTATGGATTTCATTCTATGAGTGAATGAGATTAGAGTTTTCCCATCAACTAAACTTACATTTATTACACATTCTACTTTGCCAGTTCCAATTTAAAAGCAATGTTTATGGAGGGGCTGCATTTATTAAGTATGCTTTGAAAATGGTCCCTAGATAGAGAGATTCAGGTTTATTACACTGTAGGAGCATAAACTTGAGTGGCAACTTGAGGCATACATAGAAGAGTCACAGCAGTATTAGTCAATTTTAGCTTCAGCAAGCTTGCAACAATAGATAGACTTTAAACTCACAGCCCCATGGAACTGAGTACCCTGAGAACAGAGAACCAACTTCATCAGAAATGCTGTAGTCTGGAAATACAGATTTTGTTGAATATGAAGTGCCTTCTCTTCCTAGTAGAAAAGGGGATTTGTATGCATCTTTATCCTTATTGCCTCCCTTCTTTTTTACCAGTCTTCAGAAATCAAGAAGACTGGACACCTATCCAGCATGCAGGATTTGATCCCAAATGGGTTGAATCTGTAAACACCTGGATTACTGAATTATATATTCAATTTCTGTTTCTCAGTCCTTTCTACTCCACATGAAAGATAGCATTCACTGAGTCAGAGAGTGACTGAGCCAGCCATAGTCACCAATATCCCAGGATACTACACATTTTGGGTTTGAGTTACCCCTGACTCTTCTTTCTCCAGAAGTTTTGTCTAGACTGACTGAATTTTTTAGAGTACATGCAAAAAATCTGCCTTATTTTTAAGAAAATGGACACCACCATAGTTTCAAATGTATTATTAATTTGAACAAAGGAAAATTTTAGCCATCTTTCTTTTAAATGGTGTCCTTCTGTGACATGGTTGCCACTGTAGACTCCTATTTCTCCTTCACAGGTCTGACACTTAAATGCAAGGACAGGAAGCAAAATAAAATTTCTTGCAAGATCTAACAAATATTTAAAAGTGTATTAGTTTTTATATGAATTGTTTGCTATTCTATTATGAAATAAGTATTCTAAATAGAGTCTTCAGGATTCCATGCCCTTGCCACCCACATCACAGCATGTTCTAACATATTTGTGTAGCAGAATCTTTGAAGATATTTTTTCCCCTAGACAACAGATACTAAGCCATACACACGAAAGAAAAGTAGACTGTATATATTCACTGTACTTTTAAAAAAGTCCATTCCTTAAACCTTGGTGAAGTCTCACCTGACTAGATATATTTCAAATTTGAACAAGACATCTGGTCTCCCTCTATAAATAGAGAGATGACGGGTGTTTCCTGGTCACCATTCATCTGTTTTAATGTAGATGTCACAGAGAGGTCAAATGAATCATGCCCTGTAGTTGTCTATTTCTATCCCCTAATTATAAAGAGAGACGATGGCTTTGACTTAAGGTGGATATTTAGATAGGAAGAGTAGCCTATTAAATATGGTCCAAAAAGTCATGGAAAAGCAGAGGTCAGCTACTGTTCATTCCATTCTACTGCACTTTTAGAAGGTTTCATTGTCTATGAAAAATATGGATAACAAATTTTAAAAGGGTGAAATGTTTTAAAAACTGTTGATACTGAAAACCAATTTAAATTCAATTCTTTGAAAGGTTAACCTCAATTTTGTGCCTGCTTTTGTTCACAGAAAACACCTGCACAAACATTTCATGATTCCTCTACTCCACTATAAATGCAAAAGTGGTTCAAAGATCCTCTGACTTGAGGTCACCTGTGACTTTTTCCTGGAGCAAACCTTCAGTGCAATCTATGGAGAAGCACCAGCTAATACGTGTGGTCAAGCTTGCTGGTTCATAGTAATTTCCTGATATGTTTGGGAAGGACAATGCCTGTCTGGCCTGGAGAACTGATTCCTCTCATCCAGGAGATGCCACGCTGGTGTAGCACACAGCTTCACATTGCCAAGGAAGCACACAAATAATCTGTAAATTCGGGTTTTTCTCTTGAGCAAGAACCAGCAGCCCAGCCTTACCCAGTACAGTCCCCCACTTCCACATGCAGTTATCCTCATGAGTCATCTTGTATGATTCATGTTGTTTATATATAGGGGCAGAAATTCTGAATGTGTCCTTGTGTAAAACTGTTTGCAGGACAGGTCCTATATGTTTTCTTACAGGCAGTCTGAGACCTGACAAGGTAATGGACCCAATTTTAGCTATATATGGCCTTGTATATACTATGTATTGTGATTTATCTTGACTAAATTCTCTGAAAAGAATTTAATTTAAAAGATTTATTTTAAAGAACCTAGGGCTTTGATATATAAATTAAGAGACTTTTCCTATATGCAAAAAATACATGCATATAAGAAGGATGAACACAAGAAGTTATGTTGATAGACCTGTTGGATATGGCAAAAAGAAGACAGGAGAACAAAAAAATTTGCCTTAAATTTGTTTAGCATTACATGTTCCACTAGTAACACAAGATCAGGTTTGTGCCTTGGCTTCCCACTGTCACCTCTAGCATGCAATAAACTTCAGTTTGTGCTCACTGATGATATATTGGCTTTCTCAACAGTCTAGAGAATATTTTTATTGGCTATTGAGAACACACTTGAAACACATTTCCTTTTCTGTCCTCAAATACTTTTAACATATAAGGCTATTTGTGAGGTACACCAGCATCCTGAGTTGAGACCTGTCTTCTCTAGCAGAAGCTCTCTACACCTACAAGCCAAAGAGGAGGGAGAGCTCCTCTGAATGAATCATACTCTGCAAACAGCTCAGGACATTATGTACCATCCTCTGAAACCTCTCACTTTTCACTAATGACTGAACATTACACCTTCCAGGAATTTCAGTGAAACAAATTATATCTTAAAATCCTAATGAACAGCAAAACTTGCAGTCTGACTAAAACACAGGCAGATTTTTTTGATGGTGTTTTTTTGTTTGTTTGTTTTGAGTTTGGTTTTGTTGGATTTTTTAAATCTAGAACAAAAAAAAAAAAAATTAAAATAAACCAAGAATGGAAAAACAGTGAATTAATGATTCATATATATTTTCTTAGACATAATATTTTACATCTACTGGAAAATTTCAATGCAGTTCTAGTAGCTTATGATATATTGATGGATTGCAATGAAAAAAAAAAATCTCAAATATTACTTGAGTTACTCTTCTTTTAACATCATCATGAGTGTAGATTTATAGGGAGGAAATTAATTCCACACTTGCTGACAATTCTTATCAGTGTAAGAGTACAATAATCATAATGATTTCAGTGAAAGGCCATAAAGAATCCTCTAAAATGAAATGAAATGCTAGTGTAAGTTATATTATTGTTCAAAAATTAAAAGGAAATTAAAGCAAATAAAATCCATGTAAAGCTTATTACTAGGATTTACAGGCATATCTGCATATAGGTTCCATTCTTATTTTTCTGGTTATACAATACAAAGCAAAAGTTTGCCATCAACTTGAGTAATATACATACACAAACTGAGCAGAAAGGTTCTACCTCAGCTCTCTGATTGGGGGCTGCATCCTTTCACAGGTTTGTTATAGCCTGTGTTGTTTAGCAATGTCATTTTTTAGATCAACTGGATTAGAAAGACTTCAATGTTAAAAGAATCACTGAGAAGGCATTTTCTGGTTTATGAGTGAGCACAAGTGCAAACAGCTTTTAAAAATTAATTTCTCAACTCAAACATTTATGGAAGACCATCACCTGTTCATGTTTGAATGAGATTCTCTTCCTATTTACTTAACATACAGTCTACAACAAAGTGCTAGATTTTTGCTGCTGCTGGCCAGATAACTTTTTTTCCCTCAAGCAAATATTAACAGGGTCAGTAACAACAGCCTACAGGTTTCAACCTCAGACAGAAAAGGTGTTTGAAGGGAGCATAAAGGGGAAGATTGCAGACACGTGATGTTAATTTTCAGCAGGTGTTGAAAAGTTCACATAAACATCCTTTCGACAGCTTTAGTTAACATCAAGACCACATAACAGCACTTCCAGAATGAGAAGGTTGCATATGGCTTTTAAATTGTGATTGCTCCATCTTCAGAATGAAACAACTCCCAGTGAAACAGACAAAAGATGCAATAATTTATCTTAATTGTCTACAAAAGGTTCTGTAACTGAATATGTCTGACATTTTCAGTGCTGTTTCTGGTTTATGTTTACTTTGAATATGTTCTTACATCATTGTAGTAATTTCATATGATTTCTGCTGACATGAAAAGCCAATGCATTACTTTTAGAAAAAAGGCAGATCTGAACGACTCATTACCATCTCTTTTTCCCTGCAAGCACATCAAAAATAGAGACATTCTACTAAATAATCTGAGGTGCTCAAGAAAAAGACCCAATCCAAGAATCTATGGGGTCTTACCTGCCCCTGAAGAACTTGATCAAGAATAATCTAGCAGAAGCTGAAGTGGACTACAGCAGAGGAAAAGAGAGCAGGTACCTCAGCATCCTGATGGAACATTCTGGCTCACTAGTGGGTCACACCTGCCTTCAGCTCCTGCCCTCTCTCTGGGTGCAATGGAATGACTCTGCCTGGCACTCTTCCTCTGACAGGTCTGTGATAGCTCTGCATAGGCACTCATGATTTTCTTAGCATGTTTTGTTTCAAAACAAGGAAGATCTGCTATAAATAACACTGAAAATTAATTGTAATAATGTAAATGATCTTGCAAAGCAGCATCCTGTAAAATTCTCAGGTCTGTGGCAATAGTTATATGCATATGGAGAACATGCACTTCACATAAAAAAATTAAACAGTAGAAAAATACAAGAAAGTTTAACATGATTGTTTTTAATAACACTTGATTTTTTTTTTCACCTCTTTGCCTGGTAAGTAAACTCAAATTGTATCTGAGATTATGCTGTATTGAATTTGTTGAGTGGGAATTGGGCCATAAGCTTCAATGGGACAGTACTATATGTTGTCCTTTTAAATTAAGACATTTACAGTGAGCTTGATTATGAGAGAAGTCTGCATGTAGCTTTCCTTAAACAATTTCCTTGGTCCTGGACTCAGGTAGTAGCCACAAGACCTAAGCAAAGTTCAGAAAAGTAGCAGCACCTATGTGGCAACACAGAGCAACACCTAAAAGCATGGGGACTTGATCTTAAAAAGAAAAATGTCAAAAACATATAATGAAAGAGTAACTTAGTAAAAACACTAATGCATTAAAATGGATATGCTCAGATATTTTATTTCTTACCTTTATGTTTCAAGAAAATTCAGATTTAAATGAGACAAAGATTTTATTCAGCATTATATTTTCCTGCAAGACACTGCATTGTAATCAGGAAAACAGTAAGTGCGCATAAAGGGATAATTCAAAACCAAAATAATCCTATTTCCTTCAACTCAGTGGAGTCATGATATAATTCATGTAAAAACAGATGTAGATAAGATTCTGTAAACAAGTACCTACAGACCTGCATTCCATTTCCTTGGTAGAAAATGGTCTGGAAACAAGAGCAGCAACATTAAAATCCTATGCTGAAAACTGAACATGAAACTTTTCAGGTGCTAAGAATTCAGAAGCACCCTGCAGAATTTTCCTCTCTATGGCACATGAGGTACGAAGGAGGGGTGGCAGTGTGCTCATTTCATATAAATACAATGCAGAATTCTTAACAGAAAATGCCATAATACTTGCATGAAATACTGAATGCATAATAACATTGAAGAGGATTTCTATTTATATTTTAAAGTTTGTTTATGCTGTTCCAGAATTATTTTTAGAGACAGTTTTGACGAATGCAGCCAAACTGGCAAACCAAGACAAGAAGAGCATCTACTGTACCATTCTGAAAATTATGACCAAATATTTTTTGTGATTAAAAAACATAGGTGATTCCATCTTTTTATAGTATTGTTTCTCTTTCCTTCCAATTGCCTAAACTACAAGTTTCACAGGGGCATGCCAGTCCCTTTTAAATATACTTGGATTGTATTTACTGCAACGGATCTTCCCCATTTTATTGTGCTGCACTACTAAAATATATGGCTGGTATTTCTGTCCTGGAGACTCATTTGGAGATATAGCTGTGTCATAGCTTCCTGAGTCTCCTATTTCAGAATACCAATGTAATTTTATTTCTCTCAAGAGCTGGGAAAAACTCTAACAATAATTATGCTTTTGGAAATGCCTCTCTAGTCACAAATTATCTCCTAGTAAATGTAGTTGCTTACAAGCACATAAAATACATACTTCATTGAAAGGTAATGTAATTTTATATTATGAATTTACTTGCCTGCATAGCTGCCACTTATGTTAGAATAGCCCAATTCTATGTAATGTTCTTCACCTATGACAAATCCTTACTAAGGGCATAAAAGCAAGAAAACTCATTGTACTTATGATACTTAGAAAAAGTTAAACAGTTTGGAGAGAAGATTGATTTAGGGATGGAAGATGAAAATTCCAAACTCTAATTCAAAGCATCCTAATGAAATAGATTCTTTTTTTTTCTGAAGAAGAAGAAGACTTAGACAAATCTTAACTATCTAGAAACAGAAAGTAATTTAATAAATGTATAAATCACAATTTATACCGAGGGTCACAGTTAGTATTGTAACTGTTAGTATTGTGGTTCCAACTCAACACGTTTTCAAAACTACTCTTTGGCTCATTGTAAAACACAATAATATCTCATATGTATTGACAGAAGGGATTTTGTAATCTACTTAAAACAAAAAAATTTATTTTTAATATTTGTAGTTGTTAAATCTGACATTGACTTTCATACTTATATTTTCATTTTCACCCTCTTGATAAAAAGACAGACCTATTCCAAACTGGACTTGCATAAAACCTCCTTATTCCTCTTTCTTAAGGGAAGTGATTCTCTCTACCCCTGTGGCTTCTAAATTGGTCTTATCCAACATGACAGAGGCTCATTTTCCCACACACATGTACAGTCACAAGTCAATACTCAGCAGTCACACCACAGCCCCTTACCTTATGCTTTGTTACATTATCATCAAAAGCCAAAGTGGAAAGAAGAAAAGAAAAAAAGTCTTTTAGCTGTGCAGTTTATTAGTGTGCTTATTTTATTTGCAAGTTATTTTACTTAAAACAATTCCAAAAGATACCTTAAACTTTGTCTATTTAACTTGTGCAATCTATAAAGAAGCTGCTAGTAACAGAAGAAATGTGGGAGTTTGACAGACACCAGTATATTAAACTGAAAGTTTTCCTTAGTGAATTTTTGCTTATGAGAGAGGTGTGCATTCAGAAGAAATCTCATTTTATACCTTCAAGGAAAGAACCTCAAAGACATTACTTAAGATTTCTGTTGCAAATATTTTGCCTAAACTCAGACCAAATTCTATTGCATATGGTCTAAAAATCCATTACTAATAAGTGAAGCACAGTGAAAGGTTTGCCTGGAATGAACAAGTTAATGAAAGATCTAATTAGGCAGCAATTTCCTGCAGATTTCTTCCCTCATGAGTTGGAACATTTTTCTGACTGGAACAGGACTGGAACATTCAGTTAGCATGGTCCAGTCCTGTTCTCCATGTTTATTAAACACATACATCTGGATTGTGCTCACACATTTATTTTCCATATATATTTCCTCAAATACACAGAGGAATAAACAAAAAATGCTTATAGCAAGTTGCATATTCAATCAGCTGGGCTGGTGGAGTGTTGCCTTTGTTCACAGCCTAACCCTGTCTGTGACAAGAGATATTTGCCACAGTCACAGGAGTTTTCAGAAGTAGTGTAATCTTGGGCAGTTAAGCTGTTCACTTTTCTAAAAGAAAGTCAAAATCTCTTTTCCAGGTAGGTCTGCTATTCTAACAGAAAGACACTGGGGAAAGGATTGACACTTAAAATTTGATGTAGATCTGTTAGTGTTGGGCTTTGTGTCTTTCTACTCAAACCTCTCCAAGAATATTTGCATTCACTTAATCACAGTTATCCATAGCAGATCAGAGTTCTCATACCTTTATTAAAATGTATCTTGATCAACAGCTAAAATTGATCAGCCTGTCAACACTTAAACTTCCTTAAAAAACGTCATTGGACCAAAGCTCCCACTTCTAAATATTTCATTGGACAGTACTTTACTTCATGTATCATTAAATTACATGTAGGTAAGAGGCAGAAACAGTTGTTTTCTAAACATTTCTCCTCCTCACAATCTTCCATCATCTGTAATCCACATAATATTTTCTTTCTTCTGCGCTATGTAATCCTTCAGTCATGATTTTTTTCAAAGAGAGGAATACTCTCAAAGTCAAATCCAAGACATTTTTATATAAAGTGAAAATATTTCAAGGGATTTTTCTTCCTTTTCAATATACTAAATCTTTCACGACACTAGTTAATAAGAAAGGTTATAATTATGGGTTTCTCCCAGGGTTCACTAGAATTTAAAGATATTTTTAAAAATGGATATATGAAGAGGGAACCGTAAGGATAGCATCTCACAAATACACCTTTTAAAGACTGATAGCAAAAATTATGTCTGGAAGACTCTTCATTCTTTCTATGGTTCTTGTTTTTTCTCTTGTTTGTATAGAATTTTGTTATGTAAATTAACTAGTCAATACCAAAAAAAAAACAAAAAAAAAAAAGCAAAAAATACCTCATGTAAGAGCCATAATGGAGTGATTATTAATGCTTGCAGAACTGGAAAGGTAATGCTGGAGTCTACAGAGCTTCCGAAAGGACCTCTATAAACAAAACCCAGCTCAGCATTTCCTTTTACACTGTCTGAGATCTCCTAGTGACAGACACCATCACAAATACATATTACCTGACACTATGAGGCAAGTTTCATCTAAAATAATGTTCAGCATGTCTATTCACTGTCTCTCATATCTCATCTGCTAGGAAAGACTATCCCCAAGAGCAAGCATTAATCAATTTTACTTCTTTCTCTTAACCTGGTTCTAATAGCATGGTAAGAAAAGATGTAGTAACTCAAATCTATCTGTTTGGAGTTCCTTGCACCAGTACAACATATTTTTCATATAAAACTAAGTGATGTTTTTGTGTTTCAGAAGCTGCTCTGCAAGATGTGGCTGATGATGCTGTTGCTTGAAGCAAGAAGTGTACAGATTTTTATATATATATCTTTAATCTTGCATGCTTTAGGAAGATGACAAATATGTGAACTTAGCATTTTCTACTATATAAAATCTATCAAAATCCTTTATAAGCAATTCAGTTATCTATTAAAACTTCCTAAAATTCAGCTAAAATGTAAACCTTGTAGTTTTTTTAAAAAAAATCTCAAAATAACACCTAAGAAAGTCTTCAAATCCAGTGCCCTATCTCAAAATCTCAAGGCAGCACACTGGTATTACTTTAGACACCTCATGGTGCTGTTTTGTGCTTTTACCAAGGCAGTTTCCAGTAGTTCTTTCCTCTCCTTGCCAGCAGGTGTATGACCATTTCAGTTGCTGCTCATTTCCTCTACTTATGCCGACAGCACATGGTTTAACATTTGAAGAGAAACAGAGACTGATGCCACAGCCAACAAGAAATTAAATGAAATCTGAACAGGCTAAATCCTGCTGATAACAGCAGACAGATTTCCCATTTTCTTCAATGGAACTGTGAATATCTGTGCTTTGTCTAGTACTTGTGTTCATTATACTTGTAACCATAGCTGCATATGCTGTAAACCTAAGATTAAGTGTGGAGATGTTTATTTAGAGACACAAAATCTTGTTTGCATGAACATCTTACATGCCAGTTTGCAGATTTAAGCATTTTACTCAGTACTCACAGAGAATTTGAAAATAAATTTTATTATAATACTGTGTAAACAAGTTCTACTGAAAAATAATTAAGTTGTACCAAAATAAAACTGACATGAAAGATTCCCCAAAAGCCAGTAATTGCTAATGTATTTTTCCATTATTCCTCCTTCATCTTTTGCATCTACATCATTGATGACAGTCTGCTGTTCAGCATAATAGATATGTCAGTCCTTATTCCTACCTTTTTTAAGTCAGTAATTTTAGGACAGGTATAGAAGAATCTGTGCCTAAAATTTAGATTGTGTACTTCTCTGAAAAAAATCTGTTTGTGATGAAATGGAGAAGGAGCTAAAGGAGGTAGTAGAGGCAACAGAAAAAATGTAGTTAGTTTCTGCATCAAGCCTGCATTATGTAAAATAATTCTTTTCCCTTTTTAAATAGCATTTTAGTCAGCTGAAAACGACATAACTAGCTTTGTTTTGCCCAATAGAATAATTTTCAGCAATACTATTTTAATGCTGAGCATGTCTTCAAGTTACAAAAACAAGCAAAAAAAAGTGCTAAGGTTTTTAAATACCATGTGGAATCTAAATAGGAAGAGTTCAGATGATTATATCATTCTACAGACAGATTCTTCTCTGTGATGATGCATCCAAACACTTGAAGGGAAAATGAGTAATTCCCTTATTTATCCTTTTTAAATCTATGTGTAACCAATATGTCTTTCATTTCACATTTTCTGCTTTCTTTAAAGAAAGCTCTTACAAGCTTAGCTCAGTATGCTGGGACTACTTTCCTCAGAAACAGTTTCTTAACTACAGCCTTCAGTTATTAGCCATCAAATGACAGGTCACAGATTCATAACCTTTCTGCTCAAAACTGAAAAAGACAGAATGAAATATTTGACTGTGACTTACAAGTGTGATATGGAAAAGTTATATCAAGTTCATAGATTAATATTTAGCAATACATCACTCCTAGGACCACTACACTTCAGTTTTAGGCAACATATTATAGTAAGAAAATTAATGCTGTATTCCATCTATTTTATGATCACTTAACATGGATCTAGTCAGATAATCAAGATGATTATTTTAATTTACACTGAATATGCAAAAAGATCTGGCAACAACTACATTTGAAGTGTTCTGTGTTGTAATTAAAGCAGGGTGGAAACCACAGCAAATTTACTTTAATTATTCCCTCAAACTTCAAAATCAATGGGCCATACTCTGCATTTTTCCTTCTACACTAAATAACTACACCAAATAGGTCAGAGAACTTAGTAAGTGCTCTTTCCAATATATAAAACCTGGTTTCCATCCCCTCTTTTCTTTGGGATTTAGGGAAGGAAATAGAGGATACAAAAGAAAGATGAGACAACTCCTTTCTTTTTTCCCCCCCCAGCTACAGTTGGTCATGCATGGTAGAGAATGGAGCTCTCAAGGCTCCAGTTGCTCCTTACTATTCTTCTCTAACTACCTGCCTGCCTCTGCTGAAGAGCAGCAGCAGACAGAGAGCTGCTTTTCTTCCTCCAGGATTCTACTGGGAATAATGGGAGAGACCACAATGGGTAGAAACCGAGCCCCACGCAGATAATTTACTACCACTGCCCATCCTTGTAATTTCTGTCTTCGGTTTTATCTGCCCTGAAAATGGCTCCTCTGAAATTAAAGGAGTTCTTAGTGGCATAAGGTAGTAAACAGAGTCATTATAAGATGATCAGTACTGAGTTTCTGCCTTCCTCTTTGAATCTGTCTTCGCCTGGTGAAACCACCATCTCCTGTCTCAGTTGCCATATATTTCTCCTGAGTATTTCTCACCACCTCTCCACAAAGTAGGCAGAAATTAGATTAATCTATGTTGGCCGATTTTGCACAAAAACATATCGAGAACACTAATAATATCCACTACACTGGCTGCACTGTGAAGATACTAATCACCCCCGAGAGAATACAAACATTGTAAATCAACATGGCTGTTTGTGAAATAATCATTAGACCATGGCTGAAGGGAATGATTGCAGACTCTGGCCCTGTTGTTATTATTAGTGAAACTGGAATTAATTTAAAACTATTCTCCAGCAGAGTTAGCTTGCTGGGATTGTACATGAAATGCGGACTTGACCTAAAGAGAAGGTTTTGTCCATTTCTAAAGAAATGCCATGCATGCTTCAAGCTGAAGTTGAACTTGCAACCAGCAGTGTGCTGAGATAGCCCCTTTCACCATGTATTGACAGGAAAGTTCTGTGCAGAAGCTTTAAAGAGCTAGCTTGAGTGCTGAGGTAAATGACTACTGCAGTGGCTAGTACGACTCAAAAATAACAACTGTATGGAAATGGAATGAAAGAAAAAAAACTAAACTAAAATTATTTAAAGCAAAATTTGTTCCAAAAAGAGAAAATTTTATATATTCAGATAAAAAAAGAAAATCACAGTAAGATATAGACAGACTAGAAAAGAAAAACATATTAATCCTTATCAGCATTTAGAACCTACTTAAAGATAAAAATTTATTACCATTATTAATAATTATATTTTTTAAAATCTGTTTTCACAGACTTTTCATCTCCTTCTAAAGTTTATATACCACATCAGAATATTTGTGACAGATTACTGTCTATTAAATATGGGGTTTAAAGTAGATTTAGAAAAATATCATCTTATCCATGTTATATATTTATAACTACACATGTATTCATAACTACATTTTCCAAAAAAATCCTTGAATCTCCATCTAAATGAAACAAATTATACACCATGGACTAAAATCAATCATAGCATTTTTTTCCGTTTGGGTCTCTTGTCATTTAGGACTCAGTTTTATATCTATTTAACAAATCTGAAGCAGAAAACAACCATTGTGTTATTGATTCATCTCCACTTTGACAGAGTTTCTTAAACTTTATATAATTACTAGCATTTATTATGATCTGTCTCCCATCTATGCAGCTCTCCTAGAAATGCTAAAACATCATGCTGGGCTGCTGTGTTGACGGCAGGTTGTCTCCAATTTCCACCTGTTATACTGTATTAAAATAGATAAGGGAGTATTAAGTACAGCAGCAACACTACTTAGTGTAATTGCTGTGGGGATGTTATTCCATCATTACTGAGGCACACCGCAGTGCAGAAGATAACCCTAGGATGCAGCATATGCCAGGAAACTGGTTCTGACATGTTCTGTAACTGAAACCAAGCCTAACAAAAACTAAACTACAAACAAGAACATAAGTTAAGAAACAAGTGCCCTCCCAAACCACGTTTTCATAAATTTGGGCTAACACCACTTACTGACTGAATTTTGTGGTTGGTTTCATCGCAGAGACTGTGACTGAAAAGGGAAAAATTGTTTGAAATATTGTGAAAGCATTTAAGATAGCTACAGTTCTTGAAGCTTTTTCACCAAAGCCCCCAGGCTTTTTTTTTGTTTAGATTTAAACTCTATTAGGCTCTCCAAATAAAAAAGAATCTATTATTTACACAGACTCATTCCTAGTTTTTCATATAAACTTCATTGTACAAAATGAAGTTATGAAATGCACATATATACTTAAGCATACAACACAATAAATATCTGTTTGGCAAATTGTGATCATCTTCAAAGCAATACAAACCCTGACTGCCTGAGAAACACCCAGGGTTATTGAGTTAAATAATACAGAAAAGTTAAAAATGACTAAATCAGGCAGTTGTATTGGGAGGACCTTCTATTTTGTGGGGTAAAAAGTAGAGACTTAATGGCCACAAAATTAATATCTATCATTTTCTTGATGAAATAAAGGGATGCATTACCTATATTATGAGGGTACACATTTCAAAAAACAAAAGTAAAAAAAGCTGATTAGACATAATCTAGTAAACCAAAAGCTTGAGTGGCAACCAGAAGAAAAAAAAGGCCCATCACTAAATATAATGTCCTTCCTTTTCCACTCAAGCAGAAATTTAAAAAAGAGAAAAGAAAAAAATTAAGACCATAGGTTTTGACATACATTTCCTCTCATGTTTTTGCTTCAAAACCCTTAAATTAGGGTTTTGGTAAGCAATTTAAGCAAAAGAATGTGATTTATCATCTCAAAGACGTCCTCTTTCCCTTGGGATCTGTTATATATACAGAAACCTATTCTTAATGTCCCTATAGACAGACGACTGGAAGATACTTGATGTGATAAAACATAAAGAAAAAAAAGAAAAACAACTTTGTGAGAGAATTCAGTGTGTTAACAAGGCCACTTATCAAAGGAACCAAATCGCTGAGCGGATTTTAAAACCAGCCACTGGGACATGGAACATAGGCAAAGGATTTGTCCTCTGACAAAATAATCAGAGCCTCACTTTTTTTTTTTTATTTTTTTTT
>VYXF01010446.1:3361492-3381055 GCA_013397295.1 Polioptila caerulea
AAACGAGACTTATAGTATTGGTTTTTTAAAAAATGTATTTTCTTCTATCATCTTACAAATAAAAAAATCTGCTTTAAGGTTCCCCATTCTTCAGTTATTTTATATATATGTATATATATATATATATATATATATATATTGGCTGCGCAGAGGCATAGGAGTTTTTTAAATTTTTCAGTCTAGACTGCAAGCTATTGCTGAGCTGTAGTGTCCTGTAAACACTTTTCCTTCCTCTGAGGGTTTAAATGTTAAGATTTAAATAAATGTGAACCCCTGGAGTTTATCCCCATGAATTAATTATTTACTTTACAATTACTTTACAATTCAGGAGATATTTTTCTTGCTAAGATTACATAAGACCTAGTTTTTACATGTTTCAAAGATTATCTGTGGTGAAACCTTAAAGAATACATTAAGATAAAGTGCCACCACTCCTGTGATTTATACACAGTTAAAGAGTGGACCAGAAAAACTCATTTAGCACAGAAAAGAAGAAACTAAACCCTGGCCCATGACAAGTGGGAGTCAGCAGGGCTGAGTACATTTCTTTGTAGCCAGTAAACAATTAAGTTCTTCCTGAACAAGAGTAGTGGATGTGATAACTGAACAACAGCTGGAGTGGCAGCCAGCTGTGCAGCTGGAAAGGAGGAGGGCCATGGAGGAGGGCATTTGTGATCATGCTCTTCACTGCCCATGTACACTCAGTCTCTATGGAAAAGCGAAAAAGGCATTATAAGAATCTAAAAATACACTGAATACTATGATATAGATGTTAAAAAAAACCCCAAGAAACCCAAAACAAAAAAACTTAAATGCAAAAAAACCAAAACAAGAGACTTTCAGAAGTCAAGGAAAGGAAGAAAATGGAAATTCCAGGAACAGGCATTCTAATTGCTCCATGATAGTAGGATTTCTCTACAATGAGTCTCTGAAAGAGTAACATATATGTATTTTTGGCTTAAGACTCAACAGTCTTTAGCAGATAGAAGCTCTGGTCTTCCAGCTATTAATTTCCCTGATGTGTCCCATCTATGCATCGCTCTGACTCCTAGAAAGGGGTGTGGAGCATTCACACAGAGAAAGGAAGAAAATGTACTGTAACTTTAAAATGACAATGAAGTACCTAGAAGAAAAAAGGTAAAGAAAAAAAGAAAAGAAAGATCTTTATTATTTATTTCTTATCATGATGTTTTAAAAAAAATTACATTACATTACGAAAGAATGGATAACTCCAGTTGAAAAAATGTGCAAGGAACCAAAAATGAGTATTTGAGGCACAAAATGGTAAGGACTAACAGCAACATTATATATTAACTTTAAAAAAATAAATAAATAAACCCTTTTCTACAATGTTTCTGTTTCAATTAATTTGGCAATGATATGTGGAAAACATGAAACTACACAATATCCTAAATCTTCTCAACACAAAACTGGCATCATAACTGAGAAACCCAAAGTTTCAGTTAAGCTGGAGTTAAACAAACAAAATTATAGCATCAGTATTGCTCTGTGGGTGACATACCACAGCAGCAGCTGGAACGTAGCACAGCCTTACTGCCCTGCCAAACAGGGGTGGGACATCAAAGGAATTGGCTGCTCACCCCAAAGAAGGCTGGACCAGAGTAAAAATAATTTTCTTTTTTAAGTTTAATTGATATCTTTTTATTTTTCTGAAAAATCATTCATTCAGAGCAGTAACCAAAAGATAAAATAATAACAGCGTTAATGGATTTGGGAAATGAATAATTTCTTAGTAATTAAGGAATGATAGCTAATATTTGCGGATCATGGCGCATCTTCAAGATGTTTTAAAAGCATTAAATATTCTTCAGAGCTCCCTTGCTAGTTAGGTGTACATGATGTCTCATTTCAAGGATGGAAGAAAATTGATTTAGGGAATTTTGTTATTTACTCAGCCTTGTAACTGCCTCAAGAGACAGAATGAAGGTATAACTTAAATCACCCAAAATGCTACCTTCCTACTCAACCCTAGAACTATCAGATGTCTTAATTTCCCCTCAGATTTGCCCTCACACCACACTCAGTCTTCCTACCTGGAAAGTATTTAATTTCCTGTATTTTTGTGCAATACGGACCCATGGACTTCTGAAGGAGCAAGATAGAAGGCACGACCATGGGACATCCAGAAATAGTGGACAAAGCCTTTACTGAGGGACAGGCCACCAATGCAGCATGTGGATTATCACTTTCAGAAAACCTCAGAAATGCAGTTTACTGTGCATATTACTGTGGTCCCACTGGAACTGGCATGTTGCTAGAGGACATTCTGCACAGCATCAGTGATGCTTCCTGCCATTCCAGACCAGGAATGAGCCAGGTCTCCATGTCCACTCTACCTGTCTCGCAGATTGCACGGAATTAGCGAGTCACTTTGACTGGTGCAATGCAGCCAGCAAATGTGAAACACCACAGATAACATACAGGGGTCACACATACAGGTTTTATCTAAATTAAAGGACATATAGGAGACCTAACCTTAGAATCACAGGATGATTAGGATTCAAAATGACCTTAAGGTTTCAACCTCACTGTAATGGGCTATTCAGACCACACCTCATTTTAAATGCAAACTCATTAACAAGGGGCAATGATGTATGTTAGCTTGAATTTAAGTAATAATAATGTTACAAAGCACAGACATCAAATACTTCCTATGAATCTGCTGCCTGTGTATTTTCCCATTATGCAGTGAAACACCTTGCACAGCTGCAAGCAGTATCAAGAGAGATGAGGAAAAGATTCCCATAGAAAATATTCTATCTGTGAAAGATCTGATCTGTGGAGTGACATTTTCAGCCCTCTTTCCCTTAAGTCTGGGCTTGCAAGTTCCTGAGGAACAATGAAGGAGAGCATACAGTGGCAAGCAGCCAGTATTTCCTTACTCTGAAAAGGCTTATGGTTTGACGGGTGCACAGAGCTTGTTTACTGGGAAAGAGGGATTTTTTCCAGGTTATTACTATGGGAAGCATTCTTGCAGGAGTACTCTGTTCCACAGTAATCTCCTAAAGGCCTACAGGATTATGAACTAACATGAAGTAAGTGGCAAACAACAACCCAGTCACTGCTGACCCACCAATGTTTCCTTGTAACCTAGAGTGGGCAGCTTCTCATGTTCATCTCTTTCTATGTCTATTTACCTCTGCATTGACAACCAAGGGTAATACAGGCATCTTAATTTGCAATTTAGTTTCATTAAAAACTGAATTAAGTTCAGACCTAGAGTAAAATCAGAACAACCCTGAGAAATACCACTCCCAGTTTTAATTTGGCACACAGCTTTCAAAACATTGCTCAGCAGATGTAACCTACTGTTGATGACAAATATAACCAGCAGACTTAACTTCAAATATCAATACTAACTTGGTTTGTCAGAAAGGAAATTTTATCTCTGAACTGGTTTTGAATTCAATCACTGCAGCAATTAGAACTTCCTCTAATATATATATATACACAAATATATTTTAAATTAATTTATTTAAAATAATCAATATTCTTCATTTATTGAACTTCATAACCGTAGCCTGTATGGTCATTTAAACACAGGGAAAAAAGATCACTAGTGGTTCCTTTTGTTTTGTCAAGTTTCAGGCATTTATTCTTTACTTCTGTACTCAGTCAATGGAGAGCAGGACACTTTTCAGATGGTGAAAACACCATCTGGACCCACCCATCCCTTTCCTATGTCTGCAATCCATTTAGTCAGTGTGTTCCTAATAAAGACACTGAAACATTTGGTCCTCCAGAAGTTTCAAATTTTTGTTTAAAATTGACTTAATTCCTTAGACTTATCTGAAAATTACATTTCCAAGAATGAAGTCACTTATAAAAAGTAATGCACTGCAAGTTATATATAGCATGCTGACTCATCAGATATGGATGATTATGTATAAAATAATTTTGTATCTGTATTTTGAGATCTATCAAGGGAACTTGTTCCTTATTACTCAATTTCTACAAGTGGAAGTATGAATGCAGGCCAGGGCAACCAAACTGTCTTATTTTTCATTGTTAATGACAAAGCTCTGGCACTTTGCAATCATTGATTCTGAATGAATATTTAAAAGTATTTCTGTTCTGCTGATTTTTGTATTAGAAATGCATAGCTTCATAACTCTTCCTAACAGTGGATAAAACTATTTTGAAATACTTAATGACATAAAACGTTATAAAGCAATAGTTCAGTTTATATGGAAACTACTTTTATATAATTTTTACCATTACATAGAACAACAGAGAATGTAGTAAGTACATGTTGTTCAGATGCTGCATGCCAGATAATGTTGTTATTTTAGGAAGAAATTGTTTTTATAGGGAAAACCACAAAAGACTGCATGAAAGATTAGGAGTATCTTGCAATGTGTGATTTAATGGTCATTACATTAGTGATTATTTTCGTATTTTTAAAAACCCAGACAAACAGCAACAAGACTTTGATTCTAATAACAAAACCAGCAAAGTTCATACTCTTCAAGTACATTTTAAAGCAAAACCAAAACTGTATTCAGCAATATTAAAGATATTAAATAACTGAATATATACTCAAATAATGATTTAATTCTCAGAAAATACATTATGTGCATATTAAGACTGCTACCAATATCACACATATCTAAAAAAATATTCTTCATACCCAGATGGGTTAAATTTATGGCTATAAATTTGGGTCTTTTCTCAAGTGTCAGAACTATCTCCAGCTGCTTCATTTTGTGTGCTAATATGCAATTTATCTGAAACTGTAAAAATGAATGTTGTTAGAAAACTCATTTAAGTGTCATTTATTTTTAAGTTGTTTCAAGCAAATAAATTATTCCACTTAGGCAGTAATTTCTATTGATGAAATTAGTTCAAGTCCATCTGCATGAAAAAAAAATGCAAGACAAATATCTAGGTGGCTCTGCTTTTGACTGCTCTTTCACTCTCTGCCTCAGTTCTCTTAAGAGGTGTGATTCTCAGGGTGTTATGCAAGATCCTTCCATAAAAGCAGAAAAAGGCAACTCTCAAACATAATTGGTTTCACTATTTCCAGATGTGAGAGACTTGAGAGGAGCTATTATGAGATTCTTATAAGTTTTATGCAGTTATGAAGGGGAGTTATACAGTCTATTTTAGACCTCTAATTAAAGTGCATCCAAGAAGCACTAAAGATTAGGAATGCAAGATTCCCTCTGCAGACAAAAGAAAGAAAAGCACTTACCTGTACTCCAGTCTGCAAAAAACTTGAACCAGTTAAGGAAAGAAAAGTAGTGCCCCATTCACCATACCTTTCAGAGGTGTTCAGTGCTAAAAAAATCTCTTGTCTAAAATAGCAAGAAGGACAAATAGCATATATGACTCTCTTCTGAGCATTTCAACTGATTTATTTTCTCCCTCACAGCAATAGACTCAGAATTAATGTATCACATTTATTTTAGGTTACTGAAGCCAAAAAAGCTTTAAATTGGAAAGCTTCAATACTGAATCAGTTAGGTGTCTACTTCAGAGTGTTATAAAGGGTGATCTTTGAGCTGCTACGGATTGCCCATGCTTGCTGAATCAAGAAAGTTTTAATGTACTGCTGCTTTTTGTAATAAAGCAAACAGGACTTGGGGGACTGTTTCCCATACACCTCAGATTCCTCTCCCTATCTCCTCTCTTCTCAACACTAAATCCCCTGCCTATTTTCAGCAATATTTATCAGGGAAGAAGAGATACAATAAGCTTTATAAAACAGCCAGGAGAGAAATTACTTGTGCCCCATTTTCACAAAATTTCAGTGTCAGCTTGACTGTATTGGATTACTGAATACTCAGACAGCAGCTCAACTTCAAGGGTAAACAAGGATTCTTCAGCATACAGAATAATTTTTTACCCCTTTCATAATTTGCAAGAGCTTAAGAGATTTTTTTTATCTGATAATTTAGCAAATATCAGCTGTTAGAATTTCAGCACTTTGTGAATTAGGAATCCAAAATTATTAATTAAAAACAAAGAGAAAAGGATTATCCAAAGATATTTGCTAGAGGTACATTTGAACTGGTACCATGTTCACTGCATATTAAAGGTGACTAGTCCAGGGCTAGGGTCTAAAGGTTTTCATTTCTCATCACTGATTTTATATTTCAGTTATAGAGAAGAACTTGGGCTTGTGCTGTTCTCAAAAAACAGTATGGAATCTATGTATTATTTAGGAAAATAAAAACTTCCAGTACTTTAATCTAGTGAATGAGGAAACAACTGAATGTCCCCACACTTCAAGGATAACTCTCTCATACTTGGCAAAAGAAATTTTCCAGCTGATCTGAGCTGGGTCAAGAACTGTCCTAGGAGAAAGTCAGGTTGGGTCACTGGTATCCAGCTGGAATGGAAAGAATCAGAAAAGATACTACAGTGAGGAAACAGATGAGTGCATTTGGTTGAAATGCCAGGAGGTTCTGGTCTTGATGATTTAGAAAGCAGGAAAACACACTGTGACACCTTAGAGTATTCATAGTAGTTCTATTTTTACTTTTAGTAGATTGAACACAAATTCAGCTGTCCCTCAGAAATGCATCTAATACCAGTAAAAACCACTCCGTTTTTGATGCTTCCTAAAGTGTGGTAGAACACAATATTGCAATCTTGAAGTTCTGAAATAAAAATATATCAATATGATAAAATACATAAATTTATTATTGCCACATTTTCACCAGTGTAAGTTTGTTTGGGTTCCTCTTTTAGTTTTAGGCTTTTTTTTTCTTTTTAAACATTTATGCAATTTGCTTTCTGATTTTGGTCTGAGAGCTATGTGAAAGCTATGTCATTAGAACAATTTTTGGAAAGTAGAGTACATTTTTAGAGGAACATTTTTTCCTCCTGGACATTTAAAACCACATTTATATGAAAAGTTTTCTTGCTGACTGAGCATTAATGTTCTGAAAGATATGCATTGCAAGTAAAGATAGAATTGCTCTTTATAGACTTGCTGTTTCATCATAGTGTAGGCTGTTACAAATCCCGTGTCGTGAAAAATCCTCATCATTTCTTCAGAATCTGTGATTGAGAACATTACAAGATTAAAAAAAGTGAAATATTTTCTGTTTCTGTTTCTAATGCAAGATGAGTTTCTGTGGCCTTGCGTATCTAGTTCCACGCTTTGTTCCTTCCTGTTTGTCACCAGGATAATTTAAGCCAAGTTTACCATTTCCAACTAGTTTGGTCTTGTCAGGATATCATTTTATAAGAGTAATTTTGGAAACACAGGGTAAGGATGGAAATATACTTCTCATGTGCAATAATCCATTCATATAAAGTAACCATGCTGGAAGGATCAAGGGAGTGAAACATGGCAAGAATGGGATTGATAAGGTGCAAGGGTAACTTTTAGTGGTGCAAGTCTTGGATCTGTAACTCTCATTGTAATTTGCATGTCTGAAAATACGATACAGCCTTCACTTTTCTTACTTCTCTATTTTTCTTCTGCTGCAGTTATTATGTCCTCTAGCACTATATTTTAACAACAGAACTACCTAGAAGTTACAAGAGATCTTGAAATTATTTTGGTCATCATGATATTTCTTGAATAACAAAATGTGAAAGGCTACTGAAAGTAACTTCTAAAGCCTAAAGCCTGATAAAATTTCAGGATTGATCCAAAATTTCAAATAACTAAAAACCAAAGACAATTTTGTTTTGCTTCGGGAATATGTTTTGCTTTGTTTTCTGTAAGGATATCACGTGTTTGATTTTAAGCACAAGTATAAATTTATGTAAGAACTACTGAGGATTTAACAAGGGTACAAACATACCCCTTAGTGTGGAGCACCACTGCTACCAGAAAGAAACTGAATTTCTGTAGAAAATTTGAATGTTTCTGGGAACTGTTTTACTGTCTTGATAACGCAGAGAACAGCTCTTGACTCTGGCCTCCTAATCCCAGCAGGCAGGCCTGTGACAATCAGACAGTGCCATAATTTAGACCCTTTCCTGTCAGGGACCCACATAGTTCATGTAGATGCCAGCTCTGATACTTGATTTGTTATTCAAGGACTAATCTGGAAAAGGAGTTCCCAGAACAAGAGAAGCATTGGGGCTACCCTGCAGCAGAACAGCAAGCCCTGCAGCTGGACTGAGCCTGGCTGGAAGACATATCCAAATTTTCATCACCAGCCTGAGATACTCTGTGCCATGTGGCCCAAGGTGGTATTGTGTTATGTGCCAAAGAAAACACTGGTCTGCCAAAAAGCAAAGACTCGTTTTTTTGCACAGCCAAACTATTAGAATGCTCTCTGCAATATTTTACTGCCACAAACTTTGCTTGCCAAACCTGAAAACCTATCAGGAAGCATCTGCTTTCAAAAGCAAACTATTCTGTTATTATGTTTATTTTATTGTGCCATTCACAAACTCTCCCTGGGAGTCATGAATTAGACATGATAAATGAACATCAAAATACTCAAGAGCTGTGTAAACTGCTACAACACTCTAAGCTTTAAATTAGATGAAATAAAATCACCGTTCTCAGCACAGCAATATGTCAAAATTTAATAGCCAGAACAACAGCTACTATCAGACTAAAACACACCACTGTAAGGATTCATTCTCATTAACTTCACTTTAGAAAAATAATTCCTTGAATAAATAGTTATGTACATCTTAATTAAATACAAACAATAAATTTTATAGACTTTTGAGCATCAAAAAGGTTAGAAGCCAATGCCTTCATGCTATAAATGTAAAAAACTTCCTCTTTCATTCTTGCTTATCTTGGAAAGTCATCCCAGCATAAAACAGACTATGTAAAGGTGGCAGAAGATGTCTCATAACCTTTAATAGACCACCTGGAAGCATTATTTTCAATGAAAGTTCATATAAACTGACATATCAATCATATCAGGCTGGGGAAAAGCCTAATAATATTCTCCCAATTAATTCTAACCTCTTAGCTTTACTTGTAATTATTTCTCTCAGCTTCTAAAATTCAGCTTATTAAGATCCATCCATCATGGTGTGGGTGACACAGTATTTCTACTGTTGGTTTTTCTGGCCTTTCTCTTAATTTTAGTGAGATGACCTTGCCTACATTGAATTCATTAAAGGGAAACTTGCTTTAAAATGAAGAATAAAGCTAAACTGCAAAATAATTACTGTAATTACAGGTTATTTTATTTATTTATTTATATGATTTCTATTTTCCTGAACTTAGTCTGCTGCTTCCCTGGAAGAGACACTCCTCTTGCTTGTCACTTGTGAGACTGCCAGCTGAACTACTTACCTGCACTTCACATCTGACTGATTCATAGGGTGGCTGTTTTTATTCCCATCCTTTTCCACCTTTCTTTTCTTCCCACCCTTTCTTCTAAGTATAATCATGAGTGATCAATCATACCTATTTATATAAAGTTATTGCTTCAGTAATTTGATATATTCCAGATGAGACCGATACAATATCAGGTTGTGATTATTTATGTTTAAAAAGCATACCCACAAAGAGCCCAGCAGAAATTAGCAACATTACACTTATTCACCACAAAAGACATAAACAGAAGGCCTGCAGCTCCCCTGACAGTTCAAGCAATCATTCCCACGAGACACACAAGAGCAGAAAAATTAATAAATGAACTATTTATCCTATCTGAAGAATGATGTCTTCTGTAATTAAAGCAGGTTATCACCTGCGTATGTTTATCTATTTATAAACATATTTGAAATACAAAGTGTTGAAATGTCCAGATAGATAATTTTTTTTCTGAAGATACCTTTGGTGTCAAAAGGAAGCACATCTTTGATACATAATTGTCTTATTTAATCAGGACAAAAATGGAGGGAAAAACTGCAGTTCAGATAGCTCCAACCGGATGTAGGCAGCAAAGTCTCTTCATTTCTCCAAGAGCTACTTCTCCCACTGTCTAATTTGATGATTAGCACTGAGTTGTAATTGGAACCAAAATCCCAAATCCCTATCTGGATCCTGCTCACAGTAGTATGAACACAGTTCAACACCTGCCTGTTTTATTTGTCTAAGTATGACTGATATGTCTAAATGTCTGCAGTAATTTCCACCTGTCCATCCTGGCTGTTGTTGATCACCGCCTCTGCTGCAGGGATCGATCAGCAGTGTGGGGAAACATTCAGTTCATTCCAAAGCAATACCTGCTGCTCACTCAGCAATCCCATCAGTCAATCCATCTCTGCTTCTTCACAGCTGCTCCCTCCTTTTTGCTTTCTTGGCCAAAGATCACTTGTACACTTTACCACCCAGGACTATCCCTTACCTCTAAAAATCAATCATCCCTCCAGTTCATTCTCTAAGTAAACTAAAAAAAAATCAATTTTGTGTTTAAGGTTGCTTATAATCTGGCTTTTTTAAAGGTTCCTAATTCATCTTAAAGGATAAGAGAATGCTTTTTCAAAATTCAGACATCACTTATGGCTACCCTCTACAGGTGGAAAAATAAGTTAATTAATAATTAACTGTAATTGCTAATGAATTTGAAGAAAAAATATTACTGATACAGAGGGGAAAATGGCAAGCTTTTACAGGGAGTAAAAAATAGTTGGATGCAAACCTCCACCCTATCAGAAGAAAATCAGGAAGTATACTTTAACCATCCCAAGCTTTGGTGTATCTGCAAGTAAAGGATGAATCCAGTCTGCACTGCAGTGAGTTCACACGACTGATGTGGGCAGTCAAGCCTCCCACCTCTTTCCTTAGGGAAAGTACTCAGTGTAGTACAATGGAAGAGCATCACCTGCCGAATTCCAGGCAGGAAGTGGTTGGCAACTGAAGCATGGACCATGCCTGGCTCTAACTGCTCTCAGGTACATGCTCTGCAAGGCAGTGTCAGCAGAGTCACTCTCCTGCTGAACTCTGAACACCTCATATACGTCAACTAAAAAAAGCCCAAACAAATCAGTAGCTTTGGGTATACATTCCTGTAAAAATACAGAGCGATAATAAAGACAGTCAGGATTCCTGACGCATCCTGGTTTCTCTTTCCAATGCAGAAGCAAGTCTTGAGCATGACTGTTATCTTCTTAATCACAGTTCTGCTTCAAAGAGGGCCATTAAAGCCATGTTTTAAAAATCCTAAACACTTTTTTACAGTAAGACCTTGAAAGGCCCCCAAAATATA
Source organism: Polioptila caerulea (assembly GCA_013397295.1). Lineage (NCBI taxonomy): Eukaryota > Metazoa > Chordata > Aves > Passeriformes > Certhiidae > Polioptila > Polioptila caerulea. The sequence goes on from VYXF01010446.1 coordinate 3,372,604, forward strand.
GTACATAACCACATTATTCTCTCACCTTTTTCCTCCCATGCTGTCTCCCAGTTATTAGGGCACTGAAGCAGACACAACTTATAGCTATACATATCCCACTGTAAATCAGTGATCCTGTTAATTTTCCTTGATCTTGGCAAATGTGTAGCTCAAGACCTTTCATTAATATTTATTAACTATTCTATTCTACATTGAACATTTAATTATTTAAATCCCTAACATATAATTCTTTAACTACAGGTTTTATGAGGTGCATTCTTCTTCCCACTGTTCTGGAAGTGAAAAAAACCAAAAACATTAAGTCCAAATTCAAGATCTTTCAGTGCAATAAAGAAGCAATCCAGTTTAATAAATGCAGTGAATGGCTTATCATCTCATGAAGATAATCCATATATTAAAAAGAAATATGTGGATTAAAATATTGTGTATTTTGATTTCAATCATTAAAAAAATACCAAAAAAACCCACAGCTTGTCACTGATACACTGCGATTATTATTGACTTCTGAAGGTTTTTTTTAATCTCCAAAGAGTCCTTTTGATCTTCCACAAAAAAGTTTGGTTTTTCTGCAAAAATATTTTTCTCTAAAACAGTATAGTTTCCCTACTTTTTTTCACATCACTATAAATTCCTGAACTAAATTGTGAAAAATTCCTAACTAAAATGTGAGAAAAGGTAGAACTTAGGAAAAAACACACTCATCACTTGTCCAGGAGCTGTCTGACATTTAGGGGGGAAAAAAAAAAATCAAGCTATTTGTCCAAGGACAATTTTCTCATTCTAAACATCAAATAAATGATTAAAGGACAAGCTCAGAGTTCTCTTTCATACCTTTGGAATAAGATGCCTAGTCACATATCATAACTAGCTATTGAGTGAGATGGAAGGCAAAAAGAAAAGGCCACCAAAAAAAGCTGTAACAATGAATTTCGGGTCTATTCTGCTCAGATGAATCCCTCTGTATTTCTATAGGTTTAAAAAAGAGAAAAAAGCAAAATAATCCTAGACTCCTAGTCATCAGAAGTAAGGCCTGAGGAGAAAGCAAATTGAGTACTGGCACACTGGAAGCTGTTTTCTCTTCAAAAGATCAACAGGGAAGACAACATATTTCTCCATAACACAATTGTCTTCAGCTGTCCTTGAAATGATTGACAGGCAGCATTAAGCTTTAGGGATGCTCAGACGATATTTAATGTCAAGTTCAATGTTGTATGCGCTGGTATTTTAAGAACAACACCTGTTCCAAAGTCTTTGAATACTACTATCAGTCCCAGAAAACAGAAGGAGCCAGAAGCTCTTGGCAAGATAAAGTCCAAAAGAAGACTTTTTTTTTTTTTATAGTTAAGGAAGTCTCTCTCCTCTCTGAGATTTGAGAATGTTTTGTTTGTTTCTTTATCTCGCTGTGCCTCCCCTTCCCCCATTCCCTTCCCACCCTTTCTTTTCTCCTTATTTCTTATTTATTTATTTTTAGATTGAGTGGGTAAGAAACAACATTACTCTGAGAGCAGGCTGTTCCTTACCAGCTTTTTTCTTTTAGCCCCTTTAACACAAGGTAAGATGAGCTTTCTTGTGATAATGCAAAACCGCTGTAGCAGCTGCCTTTGTCAACCTTTTCCAGGTTACAGCATATGTAATATATGTAACTTGTTTTTCTTTCAAAAATTCATTTCCTCAGAATTATCCTAGGAGCCGTGAATGCTCTGCAAACACGTATCTTGTCTGATTTATTTTAATATATTCATGTACATCTATTTGCTTACACTTCTACATGTGCTTGAGGCAGTGTTTTTGTTGTATTTCTATTCTTTATGGCCCTGAAAAATACTCTGAGCATCTTTCCTTTACATCCAAAGAGACTAGAAATGCATATGAAATTGCTACCTGCACAAATAAAAAATGATAAAAGAGAAGTTGAATGTACAAATGCGATGATAACAATAAGAGAAATCTGTTTTCAGGATAAACATATTTACTCACTGAAACAGAGAAAACAGTATGTGTTTGGGGAAAGAAAAAAAGGGCCATTTCCAGAAACTCTCTAGTGGGAATCCAGATAGTCATCAAAGGTTTAAAAACACTAAAAAATTTCTTTCACTCACACAAGATACACGTTCATTCAAATATATGTAACTTCAAATATACAGGTTTGTTTTGATCACTGCACTGTGTATCAAGTTTCTACCCAAAAACAATACAGAAGATAATATTCTTTTGTTACCCAGGTAAAAAACATCCCTTATTTAATGACTATTTTCGCACTAAAATCTCAAATGTTTGCCTTGAATTCAAATACAGGGTTTATTTCTGAAGTAATTATGTGTGCTATTATTCCAACTTTATATTTATAATACTTATCTAAGATTAGGGTGATTACTGAATTATATAGCCTCTGAATGGAAGAACTGCAGAATTAACATCCTCTTATTTCTGTCTAGCAAAAAATAAGATAACATCACCTGAGAATTTGAATACATCAGTATTTTCCCTGGCAATAACATGGAGTCTGAGTAAAACATACAGTAATGACCATTTTTCATATTTTAAAGCAATTGTCCATTGAAAATAATGCCTGAGTACATTTTTATTTGCTCGAATCAGATCCTTAGGACCAGAACTCAAAAATTAGGAGACATGGTCTTAAGATGGCTTGAAACCCTTCCAATTCCATCTTTCAGGTCCAATTTCAGCTCAAGTTAGAATCAGAAGTTACTGTAGCTGCTGAAAACAAAGATAATCAGATAAAAGGATCTTAAATTATGAAGTTCTACACCTCCAAAAGTCCTGCCAAAAGAAGTGAAGATTTTCCAGTTACCTGCCAAATCTAGCCACTCAGTTATTTCCAGCAAAGAGCAACAACACAATGCAGGTTTCAACATCCAATCCCTGGTTTATATTAAAAATCATATTTGCCTGTTTTAGTAAAGGAGCTACAGCAAGGTGCAGTGCTGGTCACGTCTTACAGAGAAAAGTAGAGAGAGGCAAGATCTGCTTTTCTGGGGCTCTGAGCTGAGAACAAGCAATATTCTTTCCAGTGTTGACTGAATATTTTTCCACTGACAAATGATTAATTCACAAAACCACATTATTTACTTGTTCAAGGATATGAGTAAAAGCATAAAGTGTTCTGCTTAACATAGGAGCAACAATAGAAGTATCTCTGGAAATTTCCCTCTGGGCAACTCACTTCATCTCCACAACAAAGACCAGACCAGCTTCCCTGCTCTTATTCCTTCAGAGAGATAGTGTGACTGACCACCAGATTTTCCACTGTCAGTGCTTTGAGGTCTCTTTGATCAGTGCTTATCATATTTTGAGTCACTCTTTCTTGGTCACAGGATTTTTACAGAATCACAGAATCAACTCAATTGGAAAAGACCTCTGAGATCATCGAGTCCAACCTATGACTGAACGCCACCCTTTTTACACCAAGTGCCAGGTCAAGACTTCCCTTACACACCTCCAGGGACAGTAAAGAATTTTTTTCTATTGCCCAACCCAAACCTCCCCTAGGACAGCTTGAGAATTTGTCCTCTCATCCTGTCACTAGTTGTCTAGGAGAAGAGACCAATCCCCATCTGGCTACACCCTCCTTTCAGGGAGTTGTAGAGTGATAAGGTCTCTCCCAATCCTCCTTTTCTCCAGGCTAAACTTCCCCCAGCTCCCTCACCTGCTCCTCATAGGTCATTCTCTCCAGACCCTTCACCAGTTTCATTGTCCTGCTCTGTACCCACTCCAACACCTCAGGGTCCTTCCTGATTTGAGGGGCCCAGAACCAGACACTGTACTCAAGGTGCAGCATCTCCAACGCTACGTGTGGGGCTGTGATCACTGCCCTGCTCCTACTGGCCCCATGATTCCTGATACAGGCCAGGATGCCAGTGGCCTTCTTGGCACACACTGGCTCATGTTCAGCCAGCTGTCACCCAGCAACTCAAGGGACTTTTCTGCTGGGCAGCTTTCCAGCCACTCTGCTCTTGGTCCATAATTGGCGCATATCTTGGTTTTGTGAGGTGGACCATTCTGATCCTGGAGTCTGATCAAAAGCTTCCTCCCCTTGTAAGCTCAGTTGTTGCTTCCCTACATCTGACACTGCTGCAATTCTTTGAGCCTGTTTGAGGGAGAATCCCCAGGCAGCCAAGAATCACTTTTCTGCTTTTGAAGTTTCTGTGATACTATTAAGCAGCGCATTGACTGGTGTAGAGGGGATAGGATTCACACTGAATGAGACAGAATTTGACAGAAAGTGTTAGTTCATTGGTTCAACCTAGCAGACATCACCAGTTTGTTTATGAGACAGAAAAGCAAGTGCTGGGGGTAGCTGGGAAAGAGTGGGGGAGGAATCTGACCCTGCAATCTGGAAAGATCACTGTATACAAAGGCTTTCAGCTCTGCACCAACTGACAATGATGCAAAAGAGACAACCTGGTTCTACCCACAGTGCCAGCACAAGCATGCTAACATCACATTTGGTATGCTTAAATCTGTATGTTCTCATCAAGAACCTCTCAATCACACCTTAAGGGTAGCTAAAACAATCAGAAAACTGATTCCATTTTAACAGGAAGGAAAGAAATCAAACAGTCATGAAAATTTCTGCTTAGGTGTAAAGATCCTTTTGTTAGTACTTGAGCACAATTTTAATTGGAAAATATATTTGAATGTAGAAGTTCAGCAAATAGAGAACAAATTATTACCAATGACACTAAGCAAGAAGGAATTTACTCAGCTCGATCTTCAGGTGAGATGGATAGTGTAAAATTGCCAATAAGAATGTGAAGTACTCTTTATTTGGAATCTGATCACATATGACAAGCAATAATTATAGTACTTCAGCAGTCATTTCATAGTATAACCATCCACAAAATTGTTGGCCTTTTTCAAATCCAAATTAATAAGGCTCTTTGCTGAATATGTTTACTTTGCTCCCTGAGAAAGTCTCACAAATTTTCCGAAAAGACCACCTTGGTGTGTGTGTTTTAATTATTTAAATAAATAAATAGTGCATGCAGAATATTTATGTATGTGTGTATATATATAAGAAAACAACAGAACATAATTTCCTACCATGCAACTATTTCTGAATGCTTTGCCTAATCTAAATAGGGTTAAGAAGCAGCAATATGCAAATTTTCCATTCAAAAGCTTGAAGTGAACTTACTTCAGGCATTCAATTTCACAATATTTTGTGGTGGAGTTAATTATGGGTTTATATTTGAAATAGTTTCACACTTGAAAATGCTATTTTGTCTCAAAAATCAAAAAAGCAAAACAAAACTAAATCAACCAAAACCCCTAAACCACTAACTATTCATTTGAAAATGCTTATGTTTATTTTCCATATAGGCAATAAACACATTGTTAACAGGGAGGGCAAAAAGTCTTTGGATGACTTGGTGCTTACAATTTGGATGGAGGGGAGAAACATTGTGAGAAACGATTAACTCAAATTAAGATGTCAGGAACACAGAAGATATTTTTGAGAGAAGGTGTCTGTATAACAGCACATAAGAAGAGCCAAGAGCTCTGCCATGGAAATCCAGAGAAGCAAACCTTTAATGCTGATCTTCCACATGTGCAACACAGGTAATGGAAAATTTGCAGGAGACCTCTGCAATCTCCTGCACAGCTAGCAGTAACCCCAAAATTAATTTAATTGCTTTCTTGAGCACATATTATTGGTTTTATATGTAAAGAATACTTATGTGTATCATACTGCAAAAAAAGAAATCTACCGGGAGAATTCTGAGCAGCTGAAGAACCAGACAAAAACTTGTTTTACGCATTTTTTGAGATATGTAGTATTTCATACTGTAGGTTATAATTGCTAATTAGACATAAATCGCTGCAATAGTATGTTTTATGGCTCTGTCAATGAAATTTTGAAAATTCCGTGCAAAGCAAAGCATATTTTCTAATATTATCTGGAATCCCTTCTTGCACTTTTGCCCGGAATTAGAATTATCCCTCTTCTGGATTAAAGATGCATTGGTGGATTAGTCTATCACTGATGACAACATAATATATCCTTCCCAGAGGCTTAAACTGAAAAGAGGTCTGTTAACTACAGACTATATTAAAACAACAGGGGAAAAAAAAAAGACACTGGACACGAGACAGTATTTTAACATTCAAATACCACCATGTGGGAGGTCAAAGTTTGTGAAACATAACCTCAGGTTCAGTGCCATGTATCAGTCCTACTCTTTCCACAGACTGTATCATCTGCAAACTAGTAAGACATGGGACTGATTCCTTCAAGGATTAGCCATAGGTACTACTCCTAGCTTTAGCCACCTGAGCAAGCTCAGGAATACCAGCCAGACAGGCAATTTAAATGAAAAATAAACTTGTTTTAATTTTCCAACTCGATGGTCAGATATGCATACACATTTTGAAAAATTGTGCTTCTTTATTTGATTTTTTTTTTTTGCCAGTTAAAGAAGTATTAATTTTATATTTAAATTTAGCATTTCCAAAGCAGAAGAGCAGATGAGCTGTTTCTGAACTGAAATACTTTCTATTTCTGAAACTTTGTTTCAGATGACATGGAGTTGATTCATCACTTCACTCTAACACTCCAAAGGAGATGTAATGTTATTCTGTATATTAAGAGATATGCCAGCAGTTTTCCATAGAATAGTATGAGCCTGCAAAGTTTTTCTAGATGTAAGACCACGTAGTTCATAAAACATCTTTCTGTGTGAACGTCTTGGAATATTTCACATGTCAATAATTGTACCATGACAACTTCGAGAATACACCTGTTTAATATTTAAACCAAATTATGGCAAACTAACTAGAAAGAAATATTTCACTGACTAAAATAAAGAGATAATGTGCTGTTCTTTCTGGTGAACTTAAACACCTAATTACATTCTTTTTCAATTATATCCCAGGAAAAAGTAGATGAGTTGTTAGCATTAAATTTCAATGTAAGATGCTGGGGCCTGTTTTTTGTTTTGGAAAAGGTCAGTCCTTCACTTCATGAAGGTCAGTAAAATCATGGGTTTTAAAAGGTAGCTCAATTTGGGTATAGAATTCAGCTAAGAAACAAGCCTTCTACCACACTTGCCTGTTGGTGTCACTGAGAAGATGGGGATTAGACATTTTTCTGGTGTTTTATTTAGTAAGAGACCTGAATTAGTGATGCACTAATGCTACTTGCTTAATTGAATCTTTGAAGAACAGTATAGAATATATGAAGTGTTTGTGTGTACAGCTTACAGGCTGTGTGCTCCATCCTTTGAAAGGAAACCATTGTGAAGGGGGAGGGTCCTGAGCACAAAGAAGGGAAGAACTGCTTTTCCAGCAAATGGCAGTATCAGCAACAAAACTCTAATAAGAGCCACATGCTTCAATAGGCAGTAAATAATACCCATACACTTTGTAGAAATAAAAGGTTGGAGGATGGGGGGGAAAGGACTTTGAGTTCTGTAGTCAAAGGAATTTAAAGGTACATCTAAGTAGTCTTATGAGAGATTGCTTTATAGTGAAGTATCAGTTACACACAACCCTAGATCATAATTATCTGTGTATCCTCAGACTAACAGAGCAGTTATAATGCAGTTCTGTGCTTCTGTGCAATTGATCTCTGTGACTGCATCATTTTCTTGACATTTAGCAACTTGCTGATTCAGTAATCACAGCTCAATTGTCTTAATCACACAGCAATTGAACCGTAGAGGAAATGCTAATAATCAAGAAGATATCAAACCAATTAAATAGCAATATTTCCAGTCAAGAAACATCTAACAGCAGCTCAAATCTGAGTTTGTTTATTCTCCACTATCGATGTCTGGATTTCTTACAAGGGAATTACAGAGAAGGCAGTCCGTTTTGGCCCAAATCCGCTATTTCCCGGCTCCTTTTATTCGCTTTATTATGCGCGAGCCCCGTTGAAGAAGACACAAAAGTGGAGCTACGGGCGGGTGCTCCCCCAGCCGTGCGGGGGAAGGCAGCGCCCGGCGCGGGAGGAGCCGTGCGCGGCGGGGAGCGGAGCGGAGCCCGAGCGGGACCCGCCCGGGCCGGGACCTGTCCGCGGTCCTGCAGCCGGGCCGCCCGCGCACAGGGGCGCTCGGTCCCTGCTGCCTCCTCCAACGCCCGGCAACAGCCGCTGACACTGCTGAGCCCGATTTACAGAAATGCAGCTTTTAGGGAGATTTCCTACCCCTTCAAGGCTGGGAGTACTTAAAAAAAAAATAAAAAAATCCCGAAACCTCCTACCAAAGCCCTGCCCAGGCTCTGAGCGTGCCTTTCCCTGGCGGCCTCTCGGCTGCCCGGGAGAAGCCCCAGTCCAGCGCACAACTTTCCTGCAGGGAGCCGGGCTCCAGCCCCCTCGGAGTCTCCGCGCAGGGGATCGTAAACGGAGGGGACCTGGCGCCCTCCTCGCCTGCAAAGCTGTGGAGAAGCCAGGCAGGAGAGCGGGAGAGGCTGGGAGCTCCCTCGCCTACCC
>VYXF01010446.1:3381585-3400681 GCA_013397295.1 Polioptila caerulea
GGCTGCGGAGCCTCCTCCGCCCCCGGCCGGCTCAGACACATTCCGGATCTAGCGCCTGAGAAGGGTCCCAGGCATCTCAGCTCCCAGGGACCCTGTTTTATGAGTGACAATACCGCAGGGTAAAGCACGGGCTCTTTGATGAAAGGAGAGACACTCCTGATGGATAGCAAATGCCCCTGGAGGTGCGCATTGGAGAGTGGGACCGGGACACGGATAATGCTCCACCAGTTGTATGGCCTCCAGCATTAATTGCGTGTTGAGGCTATTTCATTTATTTAAGGAATAGGCTTTTTTCTGTGATTGTTAATACATCCTATAACATTCTTTCTACATTTTTCCTGAAAATTTCCTGAAATTACTTTTTTTTTTTTTTTTCTGACAGCCAAAGAGAGAATTGATACATGTCCTAGCCCAGAAGGTCTAATGTGTAAGTTCCAATAAATAAATAAATATGTAACAATAGTAATAAAGAAGTGGCATTCCACATTCAGATGAGTAACCTGCTTAGACTTGTACCATGGCTCTTTAAATGATGCCAGATAACTCTCCATAGTGCAGTCATTTCACTTACTATAGCAGCAATAGCATCACTTCCCTATGTTCTTGCAGGATTAAAAGACCCTAGAGAAAAGAAGTGGGAGTACACTCCCTAATGTGTGCAGAGGAAGCCTGTTAGGTTCTTGCTATTTTACAGTGCTACTATTTGTATTTTTTGCTATTCCTGTTTATTTAGGATTCTCTCTTTCTCCAGATGGTTAGAAGACTTTGATTTCCACTTTTTAGCATAAGCAGCACTGAGAGAGGTTACAAAAGAGAAAAGAGGGTCTTTCCTTACAACAGATAATGAAACGTAAAAAACCACCAGAACCTCAGAAAATGCTGATACACAGGGTTTCTAGCACAATATAAGGCCTATCCATGGTAACCTCACCTTGGCTCTGAAGAATGCAGCAGTATTTTGCTGAGATCATGAATCTGTCCAGTTGCCCTTGTACTAGAAGCCTTGTTCAAACTAGTTGATATAGAGCTGCCAGACCAGTTTTCAGAAGTAGCACATGAACTGAGAGACTGCCTGTACAGTACTCTGGAAGTCTCCAAGATCTCAAAGTACTATCAGTTTCTTGCGACTTGATAATCTTCAAATTCCTGTCAGCCTTGCCCTAAAGTATATAAGCACCAGTCTTGTCCTTAAAATATACTTTTTTTAAAATACTGAATTATCATTATTATTCTCCTATCTTCCAGTTCAATATAAGCAGAGTTACAAAATTAATTTCTATTGATAGTTTTTCATTTAGTCTCTCTGGCTAGTTGGGTTTGATGGTACACGTACTCACTAGTGAAATAAAGAAAATCCTGTTTCAATATCTGGAAAACCCTCAAAAGCATGATCACTTTTGACTAAGTGCTCAGCAACAGAGGTTGTTATGATAAATCCAAACCTTTGAAACCTGACAAAAGACTTGCCTAAGTTATAGCCTGTGTGCTGTAATTCTCTTTCAGTTTGCATTTTTTTTTTCCATGGCCTGCCCAAACACCATTTATGTAGGGACTCAGCGAAGGAGAAAGAAATGCATTCTTAGTCCTACTACAGGCAGTCAGGAGAAGTAAACCCATATATACATTTAAACCTATAAATGTATTTCTCAATTCTGGTCATCACAAAAGGGAAAAGAGACCGTTTCCCAGGGGAGTCAAGTTGTTATCTGATAAGTCTGCAAGCCCATAAATGGCCATACCAAGTCTTAGCTGTACTCATACTGTTTTGAGTGTTGTATGACAAAACAGCTTCAGTAAGTTTAGAGCTTTATTGAAAGCTCATGGAAATATCTTAATCATGAGACAAAAATATTTTAATAAAGCCTTAGGGCTTAACTTGGACAAAGAATGTCAAGCAGTTATGCAAACATACACCTCAGAAAGGATGGGTAAGTGCCAGAGGAGTTACATGGCATATCCCATGCTGATAGGGGTGAACACAAATAGTGTTCACACTGAAATTCACCACTAGTTTCGGGGATGTGATAGCAATGGCAGTGAAAGCTCTACCAACAAGGAAATTCTGCTGATGCACAAAAGGGATGCAGTCATTATAAGGAGAACATGCTGAAAGCCTCTTCATCTCTGAGAACTTCGGGAAAGAGGAAGTAAGTTTGCTGCTCTTCACAAGCACCCACAATCATGCCATACTGTTATAAATTGGTTATGGAAATGGCTACATACTATGAATGATTAATAACAATTAAGCTCATAAAAATTATGTTTGTGTTCTATGTATCACAAAGCAAACACTCAAATGCCTCTGAAGTAGAACTAATAGAACTTATTACAAAAATCGTGTATGTAAAAAGCCTTCAAACTACAAAAGATGAGAAACTGAAATGCAGTATCCTATTTTGCACTTGTATTTAACATAACCTAGAGACTTTTACTTATAAGAGTAATCCTCCTTAATAGAAACTGGTGCTTCAGAGAGTCAACTGCAAAATACAAACTAAAAGTTGCTCAAAGGAGACAAATTTAATGGGCTGAAATTTTGAAAGCAAAGAAGAAATAGTTAAGAAAAGCAGACAAGAGCTGAGCATATGTAAAAGGGAGGTAAACTTTCAGTTGAAAGTCTGAAGTCAAGTCCTGGAAAATGATTTTTAAGCTTTAAATGAAAAGCAAACTAGTGACTCTGAATAGTCACAGACCTTTTTCCTTTTTTTTTAGTGTTTAAGGAAAATTAAAATACAAACCCAGGCAATTTCTATCTTCTTTCAAGAAATCAGCTTTCAATTTTGCTGTATTCATTTCTAATATCTGCTATATATGGAAATAATGCCTAATATAATACTTATTTTTTTCTGGCAAGGACGGGTAAGCAAGAGCTGGAATCTAAATTTGATTTTTGTGTATAAATCTATATCCAATGTAAGTAAATAGTCCACTCCCCATATTCTTGGTTTTTTTTCACTGTGGAACATTTTACTGAATTCAAAAGCATATGTAAAAAAATTATAGATTAGAGTTACAGACAAACAGTACCAAAGCTAAGAATTTAAGTACTATAGCACTGCTGTTACTCTTCAGGATACCATTAGTATCCAGAGATTGCAAATGAAGTTTGTTCAGGGGCTTACACTTTAGACCAGAAGGACTACCTAAAAAAATAAGGTTTGCCACTTCAATTTACTCAACAGTATATAAATAAAATCTCAGCCATACATTTCCTCCCACTTATCCACAGCTACTTGGGCACTCAACATAACACATTACATTGTGAGGCATGGTACAATCTGTATTATTGTTTGTTACTCAGAAATGAGGGCATGGGCAGAGTTTTGCCCAGAATATATGCAAGGGGCAGCATGTTTTAACATTTTCTGCTCATAACTTTTCTCCTTTTATGATTTAACCAGCAGAATTTTTCCCAAATTTTGTTATTAATATTTCACAATACCGTGAGTTACCTCACAAAGCAAGAAATTAGGAGTTGCTCCTCTAACACAACCATTTGACCTCAATTTACCTGCTACAATTATGCAAATAAAAGCAGATAGTGAAAATCAAATTAACAAGGACGGCCTGCAGCTTGCTTTTGTGCTTGAAATTGCCACCCACTTATTTGTTTGCTAACCTTGGCATCCAGTGGAAAAAAAGGAATTATGAAAAAGCCTGAAAATACTAGGAAATGGCAAAGAATGGCAACCTGCTGTTCATCTGCCATGAACAGGCTAATTTAGTCTGAAGTAGTGCGTGTTAAATGATTGTGGTGCTTCAGGAAATGCTGGCCCCTGCCTTTTGTTGTGCATAAGCCAACAACAGAACTTTTCAAGAGCAGAGCTGCATAACTAAAACTCTGACAAGCAAGGGACATGCATTTAAACTTCAAGTTTGGGTTGAAGTTTGAATGTAAACCCAGCACCTCCGGCTCAGGAGACTAAATTCCCATAAACTGGAAGAAGTTGCAAGCAAACAGAAGAATCCATATATGATGGTACTTTGAATGAAATTAAAGATTAAAACCTCACTTTTCCTCTGCTCCTGGTAGACACTCATGAAACATTTTGGCAAAAGCTTCATTTGAGGACTGGTGTTGAAGGATGCAAGCCTAATGTTCAGAGACATGCCCTTCACTAATGTAATGAAAAAACAGTGTGTAGATGCACAAAGTTCAAATCATACTGATATCACCATCATTTAAGCTGCAATTTATGCTTTTTTTTCCTTTTGAAATTTATAGGCAATCATGGATAAGGTTTAATTTCACTATACATATTACTCAACTAAATAGATTAACGATTTATACAGTACTGATTTGGTTTGTATGGTTAGAAAGCTCTTCATATGTTCACAGACCCAGGTTTCACATGTCCATTTGATTCAAAAAATGAGAAGATGCTGTCTCTTGTTTTCCACAAAGCAGAAAATGAATTAAGACCTAGAGATAGCTCCGTTGCCAAACAAAACAAACAAACAAAAACCTTTTAAAAAATTGTTCAATGGTGAATAGACTATCAGATCTCAAAATTAATAAGATTATAAAATATCTGTTTTCCACTTTGCTATCTATGAAAGCAGAATCACAATTTTCACCTACAAGAATTGTGTAGATATGGTTAATGTTTACATTAAAAAATTCACAAAATCCTCTGATAAAGCTAGAAACAAATTAGCAGTTGTTATTGAAGGGATTGGATAGCATTCAGAAAGGTATTGAACGACATTTCAAACAACAAGGAATTAAGACACTCAATTGCTCTAACATTAATTGAGCACCATCATGTGGGGAAAAAATAATCATTGTTTACTGGAAAAAAGTACTGCATAATGGAGAAATGTACCTATATGCACATAATTAGCATTCAAAGCTGAATAAACAATATCTATTTTGAGTGGAGTTTGGTTTTCATCCAAAAACAAAACCAAAACGCCCACGCAGAAAATTAAAGCCAAAACCCTCAGAAATTATACTATTAATATTCAAAAATTAAAATAAAATAGCTACACTACAATTCTGGTGACAAACCTTATAGTTAACTAAATAGGAACAGAACTTTCTTCTTAAAACTTGCAGTAAAATAAAAAGAAAGTTGAATTCAGAAGAGATTGAGGCATTCTAATGGATTATTTTGTATTTTCTGAGTATGAAAGACATCATAAGCCGTTTACTCTCACTGTGGCATCAGAGGCAATGCTGATGTTAAAGGGTGTTGAAGATTATTCTACATCTCAAAAAACGTGGCCAATTCATTTCACCTGTTAACGAGGAGCGTTAATTTTGTTCCAAATTTCTTTTAAAAAAGAATGAATTCACTTAGTGAATATCAAAATAGCTGTTGAGAATATTCTTTATAATAATATCAGAACTTTGCTTATTTATTACCTGGCGTTTAAAATAATTTCATTATAAAATATAATCTACTACCATTTATCTGCTTGAATTCAAAGAGCACAATACCAGAATAATTTGCAAGGCAAGATTGTGCTCAGAGAAAAAGGAGAATTCAGTCCAAAAGTTTAAGAGGGGATACTGATTGTATAAGAGACATAGAAGGATGCTTTGAATACAGAACAATCACAAGCAGAGCTCTAGATATGGGATTTTCTCTAAAGCCTTATACATCATCTTCCTACAGACAGATGTAAAAAGTGATTCCTCCCACAGACCTCTCCAAGTTAATTAGAAATTGTGCTACCATGCTTCCATACAGATATCCCCTGAACACTGGGAAATAGCTATTTAAATTTCATGATCACATTCTAAGTACCATTATTAAAAAGCAATCCCAAAGACAGAACAAATTCCTTCATAAGTACACCTACTTTAAAATCCTTAAACCAGATCAGTCTAAAATAATTTCTTCTGTTCCTTACCCCATATTTTTTGAGCACAACTTATATTGTGCTTAATCTTCTTTAACATCACCAAAATAACTCGCATGACTCAGCCATATTTTTCCTGACTTGCACCAGTGCAATAAAGAGCAGGATGAGACACACCAGCTGGTTTTACTTTATTAATATTTCTGACTTGCAAAGCACCACAGATAATGCTGAAAGAATCAAACAGTACAGCTATGCTGGTCCCTAGCAGTGTTGTGGCGCTGATGTGAATTAAAATTTTGGTGCCCATCCATGAAGTGAAAAGAGAGCAGGAAGTGACAGCAACATTGTTTGCTATAAATCACTGCAAGTCACGGAAGACTACCAAGACACAGAATACTCCAAAAGAAGCAGAATAGTACTTCACTACATGTCATCTTCAGTTTTTTCAGTGCAATTGCCTTGACAGAGGATTCATTAATAAAAAGCCTGGGTGGCATTACTGGGTCGTATTCCTTCTTTTCTCTTAGATTTTACTGCATTTTAAAAAGTTAAAATCTCACGTTAAAATATAAGGTTAATGTCTAAAACAAGCTAAATATTGGAATATTCCAAGCTCATAACGTACAAGTATTTCTAATCACTTCATATCATAGACAGAAATTAGTGCTATGATGTATGTACTTTTAATAGACTTTTAAATTAATATATAAATTAGATCTGATATTTAATTTATCTACCAAAAACATCCTCCTAGAGAGACATAGGTGAAAATTCTCTGATGTTTAGGGGGTTTGATGGTAAATATGAATACCATTCAATTATGTGGCTTGTTTGGGCATTAACAGCAATAGCACATTTTCTCTAAGGTGCAACTGGCAAGCTTTGCAGGAGTCAACAGCAATAACTTGAAGTCAGATATTAAGATTTGCTTAGAAAACTCCCAACAGGGAAAGCTGAAGTTGTCCCTGTTACATAAGTATAATCAGCTTATTTTGTAGTACCTTTCATAATATTTAAATAATAACTGGAAAATGTGAACATAATTCCTTTAGCATTGTTTTACACAGAAATGTTTCAGGATTAATACTTATGGCAGGTCAAATGTACCTTCTACTTCAACACACATAGTAAGTGTCCTTAATTGGCATGTACTTTAAAGGTATCTTGAGGTCTTTAATCTTTGCAATAGAAGATTGTAAATACAATGATCACAGAGTTTAAAAAGTATATTTGATGTATCATTCCAAATGCCATAAGCAGTAGCTTCAGAAAATTCCCAAATTGTTAGAGAAAAGCGTAGTTAACACTAAAATATATTACTATAGTTCCAAAATACCTGTCTATAAAGTGTAAATGCACTTTAAAAACCCCAAGATGATTTATTAATATAAGTACAGACTCACCAAGATCAAATGTTTGGCCAAGTTAGTTGAAGCAATAATAAATTTGTCAGACCACTGAATGTGATAATATTTTTTCCTAATTGGAGAAAGAGTGAAAGGGACAAGGAAAAAAAAAAAAAAAGAAGTACTGGTTTAAAAAATATTTAAAGTGGGTTAGACTTTTTTCAAGAATCCTTGCATCAACTAGACTATGTAAAATTGATAAAGATTCTTCAATGCATACATCCTTTCAGAACTATAAGAAAGGTGCCATTTCCCACAGATTTTAGATAAAACTTTTGTTAACTACAGTTCAGGTTACATGACTTTTCTATTATACCATTGAAAATTGAGTTTTCTTCTCACTTAAGTCAATTACATGATTGTTTAAAAATAAATTGAAAACCCCTAAAAGACAAGAAATCCTCCACAACCTTTTGTTTTGCAGTAAATCTTATTTCTATGTAACAAGTTCTTCAGAAGACAACAGTTAAACTGCAAGTAATTAAGGAACAAGAGTCTAGCTTGATCCATCAAGGCTGTAACAGATCAGCCTTAATACTGATTGATTTGCTTTTTAATCTTCTTCAACTAATCAACTTCTTTTCCATCTTAATAAGAGTTCCATTAGTTGTTCTTCTCATGAGGCCATTTAAACAGAAGAACCAGTAGATATTTCAGTAGTCAGAAGAAAAGTTTCTCTACCTAGAAAATACTCCAAATCCTCACAAATAAATTAAACAAACTACCCTGTTTTCACCCTTATTAGAAAAACATACATCTTACTCCCGTATTTTGGAGAGATTCTCATAAATGTATCTTCCCTGACTTTGTACTTTGAGTTAGACATTTGCAAAGAGGAACACTGCAAAGGGGTAGAGATAGAGAAGGAAGACTGCAGGAAAGAAGTTTCACTGTTCAGAGAAAAAGGATCTCAGTGACTAAGGCAAAGAATTGGCAAAGAGATCCCACAGAAGCAGACAGATAGGAAAACATTTAATAGGTGAAAGTTACCATGTTTGGCACAGGACTGAGCTTTGGACTAAATCTGCTGCGCAACACACATGACAGCTGGCAGAACAGGGTTTTAGCAGGAGGAGACAAAATCAAGGGAGAGAAGAGTGGGCATCACAACAGGTTCTAAGAATGAACAGCAAGATTCAAGCAATGCTTAATCACGCAGAGACCAGGAAAAGAGAAAGAAAAGAAAAAAGAAAAATATAGCATTTTTGTCTGTAAATGAAATAGTTGTGAAAATGTGGAAATTTGGATTAAGGGGAATTTTATGCTGCAATCACATCCATCTAGTTTTTGTGTGGTCTTCTTCCAGAAAACCCCCAACAGGGCAGAAACAGGTTATTTTTGGACTTTGTCTAAAGAAATGAATCTTGAACACCAGTCAGCTCCAAAATACACTGCAAAATAGCCTGCATGACACTTTGAACCTGAAGAATTCTTGTTTTTATTTAGATTTTGGTCCCTCCCAATTTTTTTCAATATTTCAAAGAATTTGGGATTTCAGGTGTGTCAATTCTCAATTAGCTTATCTTCCATATATATAAAATTTTCCATATATTTATATATTTTCCATCTATAACCAGTACTCTGATCCCACAATGTATCCAAGCAAGTAAAGCCTCAGGTACGCAGAGCTCTCTGCATAGGAAAATTATTAGTATGGCAAAATAGGTAGGTGCAAGGATTAGACTGAGGATCATATTATAGGATTAAGGCAAATATACATGCAATGGATTTTGTAGGAAATTACCAGCCTTGCAGTAGATGCAGCCTCAGACTCCTATTTATAGTATAATCTACTCCCTAGTCAGGTTGAATTAATATCCTTATCCTTTTTGCATAGACTAGTTGGTATATTCTTAGTACAATTTTCAAGACTAATCTTTTATCTAGGATGGCATTTGCTGTTACAGTGCAGTTTAAATCTCAGTACAGAATTTGTGTCAGCACTTTTTGTCCCATGAAGAGCTGAAATTAAAACATTAAAATAGATAATGTAGCCATTGTCCCGAAAAAATCTCACAACTTCTTCCAAGCTCATAATAACTGAACAATATAAAATCTATGGGCACTTATAAGTATTTTTTTTTTGAGATTTCTTAGCCATGGAAAGGGTTTCCCAGGTGTTCTTCTGAAGCACATTTATTTTCAAAGAAATAACATCTTATTGTGCTATTGGACTAAAACCCTCTTCAGGTTTAAACCTTTAAGGTTTAAACTAAATTAATTAGTTTCATACTAAGGAATAGAAACCTGTGATCACATTCATGTATTTGATTTAATGTCAAAGAGAAGAGGTGGGAATTATTCTATGTAGCAAGTTAGAGGGATCAAATAACGTGGAATCAAATTCAGGGTGAGCTGAAACATTCAGTTTGGAATTCAGGAGTTGGACAGAATTCATTTCCCCACCTTTTAGTACCATGTTTCTAGTTAGGCTGTTCTACCAGGTTATCCGCAGGAAACAACAATCAAAAGCCTCCTAAAAATAAGCATCACAACTTGACTCAGGTGAACTAAGAATATATGAACATTATGAACTGGCTTTTATGGATATCTCCACTATCTAATCACCTGTCAGAAGATGAAAATGGAAAATTAAGGGCTGGGTATTTTCAACCTCTATCATCCAATTTGTTTGAAACTACATATACACAGGTAAACGTGCAGATGCAGTTAATGGGGTTATTTCATTGGTATTTGCGTACAATTTTCCCGAGTAAATTTAATATTACTAAAATATACTTTCCAAATAAACTTCCAGGCTCTTGAAATCTAAACAGTTATTTTTTTATTTAGAAATTTAGAACAGATGTTTACTAGGCAGGTTAAGAAATAGATATTATCTATGCTTTGTAAATGGTTCGAAAGATGAGTTTACAGCTGGAACATTCTAGAGGTTACTGCCCTGGGCAGAGAATAATCACTCAAAGTAGTTTTAGTTCATTATATTCTTTTAGCAGTTGAGATAAGCACTTCTCTATTTTCTCCCTAATTGTCAAAATGTATAGTTTTTATTTATATTTTATGATAAACTATGTGCAGAATGAACACTTGGACAGCTTGTAAAAAACTGAAACTTGATCATAACTATTGCAGAAACCAGGGTTTAGGAGATTTGTTTCAATTACAAGACAAAAGGAGTTATTTTAACAAAAAAGTGAACAGTCCATGAAAATGCCTGCTGAAAAATGCAAGGATTGTAGTGATATAACTGATACACAGCAAACAAGAAAAACAAGCATTTGGCAATCAACAGGCCATAGTAGATTATTAGATAAGTAAAAGGAGAGTTCTATTGCCTTATTCTATCATTTTTATTTAGTATTTTTCTTGTACACAACTGTGAAAAACAGAATGCAAAATCTAAGTTGTCACCTAAAAACTGCCAACCTGCCTTCGGAATTAATTCTGTCCTCTTTGACAAGACACACAAAGTTTATGAATTTATACCGTGGTTCTCTGATTTATTGTAGCAACTTTTGATAATCCTGTTGTTATTCACAAACATTCAATTTCAAAACTCTGAATGTGCCTTCCAAATTTGGAATATTTTCATATTTAAATACACTTCCAGACTCTGGAATGAATATTCTACATTTGTCATAGCTGCTAAATATTGAAGTCCTTCTCTTAAAAGTTCATCTCTTTCACTTTCACATTGTAACAAGCTTATTCTAACACCTCTGATATTTGAGCCTCTTATCCTACCTAAAATAGCACAAAATATAAGATTGCATTATGTAAGATTGCATTTGGATTTTCACTTTCTTTAAAACAAAACACAGACAACCAATGCATTTCATATTAAGTATTGCCTCATTTTCTTACTTGGAAGAAGACATGGAATAACTTTTGCAATTTGCTTTTTGCTTATCTTTGGAATATTTGTATCTTTATTAAAGCATTTTGTGACTAATAGATGAGAATTACAAGAATTACAGTAGAGAATCTTCTCATATCGCAGTTGAGATCACAATGCCATATTGACTAAAATAAGGGGCAAGGATCAGATTCAGCCTGTTCAAACCTCAATTAAGGTAAGGTAAAACATTGAGTTCAAGGTACTAACAACTAAAGATGATCTTTTTAAAGGTTTTTAGCTGCTCAAAGAGGAAGGTGGGAAGGTGGAGGATTTACACAAATGTTTATTTGCTTCGTGTAATTTTGCCTTCTGAGGCTCACTTGGTTTTTTCTGTAGGTCCCAATGGAGGCATGAGAAGTTGTTCTCACTTTCTTCTCCACTGTGCATCAAACAAATTATTTATAGCCATCAGGGCTCTCATTCTCCTTCTCCTCAGTCTTAATATCTCCCTATAATCATTCCCTCACCTTTGGTTATCCAGCCCATTTTGATAAATATGAGTGAGGCAGGCTGCTCCAGAGGCCACCATCCCAGGCAATGCTGAAAAAGTCAGCAGACAGCAGAGATGAGTGGTTGGGGCAGGAACCTCTTCAGCCATCCAGCAGCAGCTGAAGGAGGATCCAGTCAGACCCTAAACACTCAGCAAGTCTGGCCTTTGCATCGTGTGTGATCTGGGCCCTTACCCTCCAGTGTGTAGCTACGTCACTAAGAGAGCAGCCTTGTCACAAGTAACATGACACAATTTTAATGAGAATAAGAGAAGCATGTGAAAGATTCTGGAAAGATTTAACTTAAAAAATATGCTCCGAAATATTAATTTGGACAAATTGCTTCCTCAGGTGAAAGTACAAGCTAACAACCTGCTGTTTGATAACCAATTCCATCTTTCATGTGGTTTTGGGTTATCTAAGTGTGATAGAAGAGGTTGGAAATCATTTTCATAGCTAGATGTGCCTCCATTTCCCTGGTTTAATTGGGCAGTATGCTACTCTAAATATTATAACTAGCAGAATTTTGTTCAAATTAATATTTTTACAGACTACAGGTTGAACTACAGGAAAGGAGCTTGTATGAGCATATTTTGGCCCACTTCAATTCAGTAATATACATGACTGTTGCAAATATTTTGAATATAACTTTTGCTTAAGTAAGTACATGGTTTTTTTCTAAACTTATTTTTCTGAAAAAGAACTTTAAATCAATACTATAGTACTAAGCACAAGCTTAACGTTCTCCAGAACTAATCCAGCAAAACACTTAAAACATATACTAATATAGAACTGGTAATATGCTTAACATTAAGCTCTGTTAAGTGCTAACCTTTAGCACTTGCTGCAGTGTATTTTGTAAGATAAGCATACTCAAGTATTAAAGTCTCAACATGCATTTTTCCAGGACTGTGGTCAATGTTTGCCTCCAGCCACAGCATGACCCGATTACTTATATGTTTTAAGGCTCCTGAATAGACAAAAAGCCTGGATCTCTGCTGGTGTAATTGTACTGATGGCACTGGAGATACAACACAGTTTCCAGTCCTTGGCTTTAAACATTATACAACATACACATTATGTGTTCCCACTGGATCTACTGCTGTCACTGCAGGTGCCATGGACCCAGATCAGATGAATATAAAAAAAAAAAACCCTAAAAAATTAAATAATGCTACCCAGATGATTAGTTAATTCACTTGTCTGTATTTGACGTGGCTTTAACAATTAAGTTGTAGATGTATACAGAATTAATTTTCTTTTAGTAAAGAAGGGTCTTTTTTAGCAGTTTAATTTAGATGTGTTGAAGTCAACAACCCATTCTCTTTCCTTAAAAGCCTAAAGAAAGTGTTTCAACAACTGCTATGTAACAGTTGAAATTGGCAAAAAATAAGCACAATATTTCCAGCTATGGTCTAAACATAAAATTGATACTAAAATTGGGGGTTTTTTTTCTCCCTTATATGCTTTGCACTTGTGTTGTCTCACAGCAACTCATTCTATATTTCCTTCATTATTATTCTCACTTTTAATGCAGCCTACACACACTGTAATTCCCATGCCCTATTTCTAACTATATTTGCCTATTTTGTAATTACATTATGGATGGTAAATTAGTAAGAACTAAACATAAACAGGAAGATATTATATTAGAAGAGTACTGTTCCCATTCACCAAACACTGTTTTGTAACATTAGCAAGGCTTCATCTGCAATACAGAACAGCAGATAACTCAGTATTATTGTTTATTATTGAATGTGCAAGTGATATATTTCACAAAGACATCAGTAATGAAGCAGACCATAGAGACAGCAATACCCAAGGTGCATTGGCCCAAGACTTATCATGTTACTGTAACATTTTCCTTTCAGAATTATAAATACTGAGAAGAAAGTGTGTGCCATAAAAATTCTTTCATAAACCTGTCTCTCCACAGCCCACATTCAGGTGGTTACATAAGTACACGAATGATGTTAAGCAAATGAGTTATTATAATGAAGTTAAATACACAATTCATATCAAACTAATGTTTAAACACCTTTTATGTCTTTGTACATTTTCATGGAACATTTAACAAGGCTTAAATCTTTTACCACTTATTAAAACAGAGCTGCTCTCTTATGCAAAATCTAAGCGATCAGCTTAAAGAGAAAAGATTAGACAATAAATGAAATATTTTTATGTTGAGCACCCATGTGATTTTGATTACAAAAGCTGCTTATTTGCATCACAAGGGCCAGATACACAAAAACATTTAAGCACTGAGTATTCTTCCTTTTCAGCATGATACAATTATCATATTAGAAAAAAGAATGAGCAGCTGTTAGGTAAATCTGTCCTGGCACAAATCCACAAGAATAAATACATGCTAAAATAAAAGAGGCACCTCACCCTGCTCAGGACACTGAGTCTCAAATGTTACCTACTCCTGGTAGTTCCCATTCAAACTTGAGTGAGCACTGGTATATCAAAGAATACTCTCAGGGATACCTCAGCAATCTATACTTAAATTCTACTGAAAATGTGTTTCTCTGCCCAAAAATCTAAGGGAGGGATTGGGAGGAAGGAAAAGGAAGTTAGGAACCTTTTCTGGAGGCTGCTAAAACAGCTCTGACAACATTTGTGAGCCTGAAAAGAGAATAGTTAATCCAAGTCACTGGGATTCTGCTGAAGCACATTAAGACCTCACAAAACCAGCTTCAGTTACTGATTGATTCCCCTGTCATCCACTTCCCAAAACTCCTACCATCCCCAATTTCCTTCTGCATTATCACTTAGAGCCATCAGTAACTCTTTTCCTCTCAAAACTTTGTTTTAGATTTTTTTTCATTAAACACATCTGAGTTATATTTTTTCACTAGCTTCTACCTAAGCACATAATCTGACACTTTGTGATATCGAGTGAGATGATTTAAGGACAGTGTATCAATACTAGCAATTAATTTCCTTCCTTTTATTGCTTTGAACAGCCGTTCAATCTAATTTTCAGGATTAATTATTTTAACTTCCCACTGGTACTGCAGACAGAACACAATGAGCATCTGAGAAAGCTGAAACCATTCCAGCTTCTCAGAAAAGCCTGTAATAATTTGATTTTGCTCATCTCTCCTGATTTAAAAAGGTCTGCTTCAAGTCTTGTAAAATAAATTCCAAATTCAATTTCAACTAGGACTTTCACTGCATGGTACTAGCAAGCTTCCAGTACATAATACTCACATCAGAACTCATACACATTCCTGTTTAAGCAAAAAAAAAGCCTTTCCTTGGTAGTACTGCACATGAGTACAAATGGAAAATAAATTCTAAGAACTTTCTAGACTGAGTGACAACACACGCTAGGAAGTCTACAGTTTGCTCTAATCTTAAAGTAGGATGCCACCTACTGCTAAATAGCCTGAATTAAAAACAGGAGAAACAAACTTCCTAAAGACATAAAGTAACCTAGAGGCAATCATGACTAATGTTTCATGATTCTGTTGCACAAGTCCAGTACTCAGAAAAGAGCTTCCAAACCAGTTTATAACGTAAAAATTGGTGCTCTGCTACTGGAGGGGCAGAGTTCTTTACAGTTAATAGAAAGAGCACATGCACTCGAAAGGTAAGGTTATACTTACAGAAAGTAGCATTATTTTTCGACATAAATTTAGTTTTTGCCTACCAAATTTCTTCTCCAGTTCAGTTAAGTTAGCAGAGGAAGTCTTTGGATCAAAAGCTCTGGATTGGTTGCTCAGTGGGCAACTCAGTGATGCCTGCATTGATATCTAAGAGTTTGTTACAGTTTGGGGAAAAAAAATGAAAAGGTTGCAAGAAATAAAAGTAATCAACCTATTCAGCCTAGGCAGTTTACTTGAAGCTTTTAACTTGGCTAGCAACGTATCTAAAAATGTACCTAAATATTTCCAATGTTTCTACTTGCAGAGTATTCTGTAAGTCTTTGGCTTCTCTCTTATAATCTAAGAAAAAAATTCCATTACTACTGCAACCAACAAACAAACAAACAGAAAAGCAGCCTAAAGCAAACAAAACCAGCTTAAGAAGTTCTTTCCTTGATGCCCCTAACTTCCCTGGAAGAGTTTCAGCCTCCTTACTTTCAGCAGTAGAATTTGTTTAGTACCTGCTCAATGAATCAAACCAGCAAATTCTTTTCCATTCAGAGTAACTTTCAAGAATCAAATTTCTTTTCCAGCCTGTATATTTCCTCTGATTCAGGTTATGTTGTAGCCCTGCCAAAATCTGCGTGAGCACAATGTGTGGGACAAGGTTCCCTAGCATGAGGCCTGGTGACACAGGGATTTCTGAAGCCACCACTGCTGTCAGAGGCAGTGCACAGTGAAGTTTCCTAAAGTTGTCCTCTGCTCATGAATTGAAATAAAACAGACATTTCTATCACATTTTAATTACATGTGACCTCTTTAACTCAGGAAAGAGTCTTAGTAATTGGACAAATGCTTTATATTTTTTACACAAGAGAGAAGTACTGAACAGAGAGCACAAAAAGCACACACACTCTTCATTTCCATTTGTAGTTCTGCATGAAACTCCTCAGTGCAGCACTTGCATTTTCCAGAGATAAAGGAAAAATTTACTGATTTAGAGCATGGAGAATGAAATTAAGGGTATTCCTGGGGTGTTCAGGTAATTTTGAGTTTCCTGCACACCTTAAGGCTAGCAGGAAAGTACATTGCGCTACCCTCAACTAGTTTTAAACCAGGTTTGTGTTGCATCTGTAACAGAATTGGACAACTTCTTTTATTTTAATTAAAAAACCACAGCCAACAAATAACGTATCCTGAAAGAATGGCTTTAGTCCATCTATGAGTCCTGTCACTCATTGCACATACTAACTTGTGAGATACAACAGGATGCAGTTTTATTAACATACCATATATTAACACACTCAGCTTGTTTTCTGTTATTAATCAAGACCTTAAAAAAAGAGTGAAAACCTCTTTTGAGGGAAGAAAGGCACCAAATTAAAGCCTGGATGTAATGCCAAGTACTTCCTAGCCATCCAACAGCTTGGTTCAGAAAATCCAATGTCTTATCTCCTACATTATATATAATCAGTTTATTAAGCATGTGTCATATCTTCCATCTATGATACACATTAATCATCAGGCAATCACACAAGTTTCAAAAGCATGCAGCCAATTGTGTGAGGATCAAGCTGTACCGCAATGTCCAAGCCTACCAGAACTTGTAAATGCAGCAACAAACACAGAGTCTTTCCCTTTGAAATTGCTGACTCTCTAAGGAACCAAGACATCGCCATGACTAGTCTAGCATCTAATCATCTGCCACACCAAACCTCCAATCCCCCAGGTCATTTAGAGAACTTTTTGTTTCAGGTGTGTAATTGCAATAATTAAGCTTCCTATTCCTGGATCTTTACAGAATTACTTTAGTCTACAGTGGTTTCCTTCAGAGATAAAGAGGGAATACTTGCATAATTCCATCTCTTACTCAGACTTAGCCTGCTTATTTTTGTGTGGGATGGGGCTGGCCACACAGGTTTGCTCAGAACGTACCCAAAAATGTGACTTGTGATGATATTTCCAAGAAAACACCATTATAAGCACATGCATAAAGGGACCACAAGTGACCTACAGGAAAACACTGTGTAAAACTATTCTGTGAAACCACTTTACCACTCTGATGTGTGACAGCAAGAGTTGCCCAAAACATACAATTCTGTGAATGTGAGAGTTCAAAAACTCTGCACAGGCCTCCTGTGCTTCACCCACATTTTATGGGTAGTTATGTGTATTGGCTTTGCACAGCCTGGTTTTTGGTAGTGGGGAGGCTACAGGGTAGCTCCTTCAAGAGGCTGCTAGAAGCTTCTTCCACGTACAGCAGAGGCAATTGCTGGTTGCTCCAAAGATGGACAGGCTGCTGGCCAAGAAATTAGAAATGGTGGTAACGCCTCTGTGATAAAATACTTGAGAAGAAATCAAAATAAGAGTCATGTGATAGTTTCAGTTGTGACTAGAGAAGAGCAGAGACCAGCAACCCTGCAGACACCAAGGTCAGTGGAAAAGGAGGGGCAGGAGATAAAGGGCACCTGAAGGTATTTTTAAGGGCTTGTTTCACTCCTCGTTATCTTGCTCTGATTTTCTTAGTAATAAATTCATTTCATATCTCTAAGTTAAGCCTGTTTTGCCCGTGATTATATTTGATGAATTACCTCTTCTGGTTCTCATCTCAACTCATGAACCCTTTGTTAGATTTTCTCTCCTCAGTCCAGCTGCAGAGGGGAGGGAGTGAGTGAGTGGCTTTCCTGTGTGCCTGGCATTTGGCCAGCGTCAAACCACGACATTATGTTAAGCAGAGAAGTGAACTTTTTGAGATTAGAAGTGGAAGAATTCTGAATATTGACTGTCAGATTGAAGACTGAGAGAAGGAACCTAGTAAAAAGCTTAATCTCGCAATCCTAATTTGTGAAATTAAAAGGAATTATGACAATGAATTGATGCATTTACTTCCAGTGGATATGACAAAACCATTTCCAGCTATTCCTCTAGGAATGTGATTTTCTGTGGGAAAAACCCAAACCCATGATACTTTGCCTCATTACCTTGAAACCAATTTTGTCCCTTAAAACCTATTCTGTTTCAAAGGTGAAAATTTTAGATTTATCTAGTGTTAGATGCTTTTCCTTGTAAAAATTAAGTATTTTGAATACTGAAATACTCCATAACAAAATTTTCTAAGGCTTAAAAGGAGATTTTCAACATTGTTGCTCTTCAGAGGTGGAATATTTCACTAGTATTTACACTTTGAATCCTTCATTCACTCCCTCTATTGAAGGAGAACTCAGAGGATATTTTTTTAATGGCTATTTAATAATTTCTTCACTATTTTATTTTCTTTTATGTTCAGGAACCATGCCTTTTATTTAGCATGGCCTTTCACATATCCTACAAACAAAAAGAATGAGATCAAACCAGAAATTCATATTTGGGCTTAACCTCTAGAAACAGCATTCCAGCAGTATAAGAAATACTTCGACTCACTTCAGGCATAAGGTTAACTCTCTTCAAAGGTACAACAGTGGGGATTTTTAAATCAAAGGAACAGGTGTTTTAATTGGTTTTGTTGCATCATTCTCAGCACAAGCCTTATTAATTAATCAAAACTGACAAATTTTATTTCGCACTGTAAGCAAAAAACCAAGCCAATAACAGAAACAGGCTGTTCAGCAGAGAAGCAGCAAGCTTAACACATATTCAAGCATCCCACTGGGAAATCCTGGGTTACAAATTGCACCCCACGACTGTTAAATTCCTACCGCACACACCTAAAAGATTGCCTCAGATGATTTGTTGCAAGATTTCTGATTTAAGCAGTTTTAACGGGGTCCAGGAAAAGACAAGCACACACGGGTTCTTGTTCAAACACTTCTGTGGGTGTTGTTTCAGCGCCTTTCCCGCGGCCCGGCTCCTTCCCGGCGGAGCCCCGGGACGGATCCACCCCGGGCTCCGGCGCCTTTCCCGCGGCGGCGGCTGGCGCGGCACGGCCGCCCCCTGGCGGCC